>CAWUDS030003063.1:0-13082 GCA_963859935.3 Lathyrus sativus
AGAGAATCCATCTTTGACATCTAAATGAGTCTGAAGGTCAAATGGTTCTAGGTGTAAGGCTTCATCCAAGACTCTCCTATTTGGTCTTCTCTAAGGAGTGACACATAATCCCATCAAAGCAGAATATTCTTCCAACGTCGGTAGCAGCTGGTAGTCTGGAAACGTCAAGCAATGGTAAATGGGATCGTAGAAATGAACAAGCGCCCTTAACATCTCCTCATCTACTTGGAGCTCCAATAGAGGTAGAAGGTTCACATACTTGTTGTTGAACTACAAAGAATCTTCCACTAGGCCTCCTAGTATTCTCAGATTGTCCAACTTTAGGCTTCTGAATATGCATTTAGGAGTTTTCTTCTTTCTTGAGTCCATTACAATGTCTGCAAATAAGTTAGGGATCCTTTGAATGCTAACAAAAAAATGAGATGCAATACAATTGGTTTTAAGAAACTCATAAGATTGATTTGCAAAATAGGAACACTTTTTGGCATAAAACGTTTCTTCATTAATATTGGAAAAAGTTACAACTTTAAAGTACAATACAAGAAACTAGAAATACAAGGAAAAAGACTAAGCCCTAGAGTCTCCACGAATTCTAGCTAGAAAGGTCCTATCTGTACATCTTCTTCTGTCTTTTCAACTATGCATTCTCCAATACTAGCTTGTCAATGATTCCCTTCCAAGCACCAGATGTAGGTGGGATGTCAGAGTACTCATGGGTACTAAGCACGAACTGAACACGAGAGAAAAATAAGTTCTCTTGTGCCACATATCTGTCAATAACCCTCCTTTCAAGAAACTCAATCAAATCATCCTTCTCTTTTAGCTGACTCTTCATCTCCATCTGCTCGGAATGAATGACATGGTACTTGCCCTCCCAAGTATCTCGCCCAAGCTTTAATCTAGCCAAAGTTTCTTGGTATTCCTTCGTTTGCTCGACAAGAATGATAGGGGAAGAAGCGGAAACAATCTGCAAAGGTCTCTCTGGAAGATAAGGCATCTTGAGATCACGGGCTCTAGCACAGACCCATACGTGAAAGGCTCAAATGCTATACAGTTCTTCTTCCCTAGATCATTCTTGGTCTTTCTGTGGATAGTCTTCCAAGAATTTGCAACGCTATCCCTAAATCTCATACTAGCTTCTGCATTGAGGTAGAAGAAACCTGTCAACTGGACATTGCTAGGCTTTTCCTTCATGGGAAACCCAAACTATTGTCTTGCAAGGATAGAGTTATAATGTATCCCTCCTCGTACACTGAGAAGAGGTATGTTGGGAAATGAACCACAACTATTGATGATCTCTCCTTTGTCATAAGCGGGATCATACCAATGTACATCAATCTAAGTCAGAGCCATAAGTCTTTGAGACCACCTTAGTCTATTTGTATTTTCCTTGAAAAGATATGTTCTAGGCAAATATGCAACAACCCATCTATACAATAGAGGAGCACAACATATGATAGTCCCATCTCCTTTGAGAGTCCTATAGTGAATAGAATGGTACATATCTCCAAGAAGAGTAGGTACGAGATTACTAATGATGAAAATCTGGATAGCGTTGATGTCAACAAAATTTTCTTCTTTGGGGAAGAGGACCAAACCATAGATGATCAATGCAAGGATTGCTTCAAAAGCATATAGGATATTTTCTTTAGCAAAGAGAGCATCATTTCTTATCAGAAATTCGGCAGGCAGACCTTTGAGGCCATACTTAGAGGTGAGATTGGCTTTGACTTCGGAAGCTTCTAGGTGGATGGCATTTTCAATGTCCTTTGGTGAAGGGAACTTCTCCAAACCACTGAACAACTTCTTATCCAATACTAGCAGACTAATGTGATATGAGTACTCTTCCAGAGTCGGGACGAGTTGATAATCAGGAAAGGTGAAACAGAGATATAGGGGGTCATAAAATTGCATAAGAGTGTTGAGAACTTCTTCTTGCATCTTGATCTTGACAAGTCCCAATAACCTTCTGTTGCGGTGAAATTTGGATGTCAAGCTATTGATTAACTTGAATCTTAATTCATTTACAACCGGTCTTTGATTTATCCGAAGGAAAGGTTAAAGAAAGGAAAAACCTAAAAGGGAGAGATCTAAGGTTCGGGGGTTGGTTAAATTTAGGGAAGGTATTTGCACCCTAAACTTCCGTAGTACTCTACGGGAACCTTTTGTTTATTTTTTTTTATTTATTTCATTAATTATTTTGCTTAAGGGTATATACAAAGGATTGAAAATTAAAAAAGACCTAGGGGTTAATTCTAAGTTTACTCGGCAAGACATCGCATCTTGTGCCTACATATCCTTACGGGAATGGAATCAGAGTAACTGTAGTTCCCCTAAAAAGGGAGGTTAGAAACGTCTTGACTGTGACCAAGGTTTGTTCAGAGACTCCAATCTCTATGTTAAAAAAATGTTAATTAAAATTAAAATAGGGTTAAATTAGGGATTCCACGACGGAAAACCTTAAAACAGAGTACGACGACTCTTTTGGCCTAACACTAGGATAAAAGCAATTTTGCCCACGGCGGAACACCTAGGCTAAACAGGGTTTGATCCATTAAAGGGGTAAGGCTATTGACTCGGCGGCCAAAAGGCTGGACCTAATCCTTCGGAAGGATAAAACTGTAAAAAATGTGAAAATATGACAAATCATTATATGAAGGAATAATTAAGGTACAAAAATAAGAAAAGTAATAAAGGCAGAGGGTATAAAGAAACAAAGAAACATTTCTAAAAACATGAAGAATATGAAAATATGTAATGACACTTAGAATGAAGTGAGGGAGGAAAATAGTGTGGGGTTGTGGCCACCACAAGCACATCTCAACCTCGAGCATGCACATGAAATGCCAAAAGAAAGAAAAGTAATAAAAGGGTACATAAAATGACACGACAAACATCAAACATCAAGAATTCCTTACGAAAAGGTTTTAATTTTTTAATATTTTAATTATAAAAAAAAAGGTTTTAATTTTTTTAATATTTTAATTATAAAAAAAAAGGTTTTAATTTTTTAATATTTTAATTATAAAAAAAAGGTTTTAATTTTTTTAATATTTTAATTATAAAAAAAAGGTTTTAATTTTTTAATAAAAAATATTTAAGTTAAAATTATAAAAAAAAATTAAGTTTAAATTATAAAAAAAAGTTTTTGGGGGAAAAGTCTTTTCAGTTTTTTTTAGAACAAAAAAGGCTTTTCATCCCAAAAAAAGGCTTTTCAGTTTTTTGGGAAAAGGTTTTTCAGTTTTTTGGGAAAAGGTTTTTGGGAACAAAAAGGTTTTTTTTTCTTCGGAACAAAAAGGCTTTTGAGTTTTTAAAAAAGGTCTTACTAAAAAAAAGGTTTTAATAATAAAAAAAAGTGTTTTGATTTTAAAAAAGGTTTTGTTAAAAAAGGGTTTTGATATTAAAATCTACGGACCTAAACACACATGGAGATTAACATGGCAAAATATGCACATAAATCTGAAAAAGCAAAAGGTTTAGTAATTTAACGGACCTAAACACATTAACATGGCAAAATATGCACATAAACATGAAAAGGCAAAAGATTTAGTAATTTAACCTACGAAACAGAGGTTTGCTTCGATAAATGTGAAAAAGGTTTGAATAAGGCAACACTGGAGAGCTCCAATCCTTCTGACGAGTTGTGGGAACGACCGCCTTTTTTTTCTGGGGATCTCCTTTGTTTCTCCCTCTCTCTCTCCTCTTTTCTGAAGAAAACCTTCTGACTCCCTTTCAACAAGGCAACACATGTATATATAGGGAACAAATTAGGGTTAACACCAAATTGTCAATAATGTCCCTAAAGCCCATTTTAAAGCCCAAACTAAATAGTTAGTTAAGAAAAAATAAAATTTAAATAATTTAAAATAATTAAAATAAACTTAAAATAAAAACTAATAATCCTATTGATTCCTAAAATCAAAAATATTATAAAAAGAACAAAAATTTTCCTAATATTTTTTATTTTATGATTTTTTGGATATTTTTATGAATAATTTAGAAAAAAGTGAAAAAAAATAATATTTTAAAAAATGATTTAATTAAAATACGAAAATAATAATTAAATAATAATAAAAAACTATTTTTGTTATTTTTTAATGAGAGATAGAAACATTTAGAGTAAAAATAATAAAAAACAAAAAGTGACAAAGGTGAGATTCGAACTCTCAACCTCTCACACTCACAACTCCTTACACATGTCCTCTTGCCAATTGTGTCATTTTTACTTTTTAGAAAAAAAAATACATGCCATATGATATTTACCTGCAAAAAGTCAAACGACTACACAAATTTGTTAGTAATTGATTAAATGCAATAAAAATGCAATGAAATGCGACGACAAATCTTAGGGCAAAATTTGGGGTATTACAGTTGCCCCTATTTAAATAACTTCACCGGGTGATTTGAGCAACGGAGACTCGAGAAATCATGGTGGAGGGATTTAAATACAGATAACCAAAAATTTTGTCTTTAGACGCAGTGCTATGCAATGATATGGACAAAACAAAACGAACTATAATGCTAAATATGATATGAATCTGATATGATGCGTATGATGAAAATGACAAATGCATGGATACAGACGAAACAACGTCACAGGGGACGACCCATCGAGGAATTGCACTAGGGAAGAAGACATGTCATATCTGGAAGAACGTCGGGTAGACACGACACCGAATTGTTGATAGGTGCCAAGTAAATTAGAAATTGCCCGCAAGGTAAGACGCGGGTAAAACACGAGCTCAGGAGAAAAACGCAAATGGGGATAAAACACCCATGATGCCAAGTAAATAAATTTTGCCCACAAGGTAAGACGCGAGTAAAACACGACCTCAGGGAGAAAAAAAAGCAAATGGGGGTAAAACACCATGATGTTAGGTAAACCCAGGAATATCTGGTAAACGGGGAATAAAACACCCGGGATAAAAGGTACATGGGGGATAAAACACCCAAGGATAGAAGGTAAATGGGGAGTAAAACACCCAAGATAGACATGTAAATGGGGAGTAAAGCACCCAGAATAGAAATGTAAATGGGGAGTAAAGCACCCAAGCTAGAAATGTAAATGGGGAATAAAGCACCCAAGATAGAAATGTAAATGGGGAATAAAGCACCCAAGATAGAAATGTAAATGGGGAGTAAAGCACCCAAGATAGAAATGTAAATGGGGAATAAAGCACCCAAGATATGCACATGTATAGGAATTATGCTATGAGATATGATCAAATGCAAATGCAGACATCAACGACAAGGCTCGACTCTTTCGGTGAGATGACAAAACTGGAGGACTGATTCCTCAACACGGAGATCACTGTCATTCTGTTAAACTGTATCAAGTTGATAGTCACTGTAGGAATGATGAATAACTGCTTAGGGATTATGCAAGTAAACTGCCCCAGGTCAAATGAACTGATAATTGCTTCAGCTGTCTAATTCATGGAATCGACTGTTTTGCTGTATCCTCGGAGGGCTTGCCCCAGTCTGGGTCTTGAACAATTCTCTGGATAAACCAAATCTGAGAAGATATTGCCTTGAACAAATCTTGAACTAATTCTTTGACAGGATGTATAAGGAACTTGCCCCTGATAAGATCACTTGACCAAGTTTCTCATTGTTTGAAAATTCCTTAGAGGAAAGCCAGTTTGCAAACAAAAATATTCATACAAACATGGTAATGCAAAGTTCATGCGATTTTTGAAAAATTATTTTTGAATGATGGAAAATACATGAGTCGTTAGTCAGAACAAGGCGGTTCAAGACACTCAAAGTTTAAAATAAAAGTGTATTGCCAAAATAAATGATTCGCAAGGATCTTTTGGAGTCAGGTTACGCAACCTTGTTGTAGTATACTTTCTAAATAACCCTGTTTCAGTTAGGTCTTTTGAGGGTTGTAACGTGGCCTGGTTCACGGTTTATGAAACAAAAGATAAAGGCTCAAAATTTATTTGTACCCACCCAATCTACGTGATGATCTTCAGTCCTATGCTCAGTTAACTCATACTATGCATTCAGGTTCCCATAAGTTAGGGATTTCATTGATCGTAGCAATGATGACTCAGAAGTCAAAGGGACCTATGAAAAAGCAGCCACTACTCCCCTATAACATTTGATTGTTTTGACATTGAGGATTTTCAAGATAAGGATTTAAAAATCTCTTTGTATTATCCCTAAATTTTGCCTGAACTGTTTATTTTAGAGTTTACAGTCAGCGGGATGCCCCAGTTTTTCCTAAGTCTCCTTCATAGGTTTTGACTTAGCGGGCTTCTTTTGATTTTTTTTATATTATTTTTTTGTGAAGGAAATTGACTGTTTGATTTTAATGATTACGGTGAACCATCATCGACCTTTTGATTAGAAAACATCTTCGACACTTATTTGACGTGTGCGAAGGAAAATTTGTTAATGAAAGGTGTATCGTATGAACACACAACCAAGTTAACTGAGAACTACCCATCCCAAGGTTAAAATTGTGGGTTTTTTGTAACGAAAGAAACTCCAACTTCTAGGCCCGAAGGGGGTGACGAGGGATTAACTTCCTTATTTCTCCAGTGTTTGGGAATTGAAACAATGCCTTACATCGTCAACAAGGTTTAATTGAAAGCATACTGACAGCAGTTATGGGTATAACATTTTCGTCATCCTCCCTCCAATCTTAGCATATCAAAATTTTGGACAAGAAGTAAACATTTGAAAAATAAAGCATAAAGATGCAAATAAATGGACGGAAATGAATTGAATCAAAAGTCGCAATGCTTATTTCATTAATGAAAGTACAAACATAATTGAAAGCAAACAACTTAAACAAAATAAGTAAAATGCAAACAACGAGAAAAAAAAGGCCCAATGACAAAGCTTCAATTCTGATGTGTTGGCAAGGGATTTTTCTGAACATCCAGATGACTGTCTGTAAAATCAAGTATTCCAGTTCTAACCAATTCACATACTCTAGCCTTCAATGCAAAACAATGCTCCAAGTCATGGCCTGGGGCACCCTCATGGGAAGCACAATGGAGATCAGCCCTAAATCCAGCCGGAGGATTAAGAGGAGGTGGTAAAGCCTTTGTAGTAATCAGTCCTTGCCGGACTAAGTCAGGATATAGCTCTGTGTAAGTCATGAGAATAGGATCAAAGTGACTTCTATTCCGTTTCTGGTCTGATATCTGCATCGAGGAATCAGCTTGACGACTCAAAGGTACACTAGAAGACGATAGGACCAAGAAGGAGAAACTCGGGGATAAATGCAATGCAAAAATGTGATGCTGATGCCATGTAATGGTTCCAAGAATTTCAACGGTCGATTGCAAACATTCCTGTTGCGGTGAAATTTGGATGTCAAACTATTGATTAACTTGAATCTTAATTCATTTACAACCGGTCTTTGATTTATCCGAAGGAAAGGTTAAAGAAAGGAAAAACCTAAAAGGGAGAGATCTAAGGTTCGGGGGTTGGTTAAATTTAGGGAAGGTATTAGCACCCTAAACTTCCGTAGTACTCTACGGGAACCTTTTGTTTATTTTTTTTTTATTTATTTCATTAATTATTTTGCTTAAGGGTATATACAAAGGATTGAAAATTAAAAAATACCTAGGGGTTAATTCTAAGTTTACTCGGCAAAACATCGCATCTTGTGCCTACATATCCTTACGGGAATGGAATCAGAGTAACTGTAGTTCCCCTCAAAAGGGAGGTTAGAGACTTCTTGACTGTGGTCAAGGTCTCAAGGGGAATAAACGCATCTTAAAGACACGCTTACATGGAGTCTTAAACTCCGATCTCTATGTTATAAATTGTTAAGTGCATTAGGGTTAGGTTAGGGATTCCGCGGCGGGAAACCCTAAAATAGAGTACGGCGACTCTTTTGGCCTAACACTAGGATAAAAGCAATTTTGCCCACGGCGGGACACATAGGCTAAACAGGGTTTAATCCATTAAAGGGGTAAGGCTATTGACTCAGCGGCCAAAAGGCTGGACCTAATCCTTCGGAAGGATAAAACTGTAAAAAAATGTGAAAATATGACAAATCATTATATGGAGGAATAATTAAGGTACAGAAATAAGAAAAGTAATAAAGGCAGAGGGTATAAAGAAACAAAGAAACATTTCTGAAAACATGAAGAATATGAAAATATGTAATGACACTTAGAATGAAGTGAGGGAGGAAAATACTGTGGGGCTGTGGCCACCACAAGCACATCTCAACCTCGAGCATGCACATGAAATGCCAAAAGAAAGAAAAGTAATAAAAGGGTACATAAAATGACACGACAAACATCAAACATCAGGAGTTCCTTACGAAAAGGTTTTAATTTTTTAATATTTTAATTATAAAAAAAAAGGTTTTAATTTTTTAATAAAAAATATTTAAGTTAAAATTATAAAAAAAATTAAGTTTAAATTATAAAAAAAAAGTTTTTGGGCGAAAAGTCTTTTCAGTTTTTTTTAGAACAAAAAGGCTTTTCATCCCAAAAAAATGCTTTTCAGTTTTTTTGGAAAAGACTTTTCAGTTTTTTGGGAAAAGGTTTTTGGGAACAAAAAGGTTTTTTTTTTTTTCGGAACAAAAATGTTTTTCAGTTTTTTTAAAAAAAGGTCTTACTAAAAAAAAGGTTTTAATAATAAATAAAAAAAAGGGTTTTGATTTTAAAAAAGGTTTTGTTAAAAAAGGGTTTTGATATTAAAATCTACGGACCTAAACACACATGGAGATTAACATGGCAAAATATGCACATAAATCTGAAAAAGCAAAAGGTTTAGTAATTTAACGGACCTAAACACATTAACATGACAAAATATGCACATAAACATGAAAAGGCAAAAGGTTTAGTAATTTAACCTACGAAGCGGAGGTTTGCTTCGGTAAATGTGAAAAAGGTTTGAATAAGGGAACACTGGAGAGCTCCAATCCTTCTGACGAGTTGTGAGAACGACCACCTTTCTTCTCTGGGGATCTCCTTTGTTTCTCCCTCTCTCTCTCCTCTTTTCTGAAGAAAACCTTCTGACCCCCTTTTCAACAAGGCAACACATGTATATATAGGGAACAAATTAGGGTTAACACCAAATTGTCAATAATGTCCCTAAAGCCCATTTTAAAGCCCAAACTAAATAATTAGTTAAGAAAAAATAAAATTTAAATAATTTAAAATAAACTTAAAATAAAAACTAATAATCCTATTGATTCCTAAAATCAAAAATATTATAAAAAGAACAAAATTTTTTCTAATATTTTTTATTTTATGATTTTTTGGATATTTTTATGAATAATTTAGAAAAAAGTGAAAAAAATAATATTTTAAAAAATGATTTAATTAAAATACGAAAATAATTAAATAATAATAAAAAGCTATTTTTGTTATTTTTTAATGAGAGATAGAAACATTTAGAGTAAAAATAATAAAAAACAAAAAGTGACTAAGGTGAGATTCGAACTCTCAACCTCTCACACTCATAACTTCTTACACATGTCCTCTTGCCAATTGTGTCATTTTTACTTTTTAGAAAAAAAATACATGCCATATGATATTTACCTGCAAAAAGTCAAATGACTATACAAATTTGTTAGTAATTGATTAAATGCAATGAAATGCGACGACAAATCTTAGGGCAAAATTTGGGTATTACAGTTGCCCCTATTTAAATAACTTCACCGGGTGATTTGAGCAACGAAGACTCGAGAAATCATGGTGGAGGGATTTAAATACAGATAACCGAAAATTTTGCCTTTAGACGCAGTGCTATGCAATGATATGGACAAAACAAAACGAACTATAATGCTAAATATGATATGAATCTGATATGATGCGTATGATGAAAATGACAAATGCACGGATACAGACGAAACAACGTCACAGGGGACGACCCATCGAGGAATTGCACTAGGGAAGAAGACATGTCATATCTGGAAGAACGTCGGATAGACACGACACATAATTGTTGATAGGTGCCAAGTAAATTAGAAATTGTCCGCACGGTAAGACGCGAGTAAATCACGAGCTCAGGAGAACAACGCAAATGGGGATAAAACACCCATGATGCCAAGTAAATAAATTTTGCCCACAAGGTAAGACACGAGTAAAACACGACCTCAGGGAGAAAAAAAAGCAAATGGGGGTAAAACACCATGATGTTAGGTAAACCCAGGAATATCTGGTAAACGGGGAATAAAACACCCGGGATAAAAGGTACATGGGGGATAAAACACCCAAGGATAGAAGGTAAATGGGGAGTAAAGCACCCAAGATAGAAATGTAAATGGGGAGTAAAGCACCCAGGATAGAAATGTAAATGGGGAGTAAAGCACCCAAGCTAGAAATGTAAATGGGGAGTAAAGCACCCAAGATAGAGAGGTAAATGGGGAATAAAGCACCCAAGATAGAAATGTAAATGGGGAGTAAAGCACCCAAGATAGAAATGTAAATGGGGAATAAAGCACCCAAGATGTGCACATGTATAGGAATTATGCTATGACATATGATCAAATGCAAATGCAGACGTCAACGACAAGACTCGACTCTTTCTATGAGATGACAAAACTGGAGGACTGATTCCTCAACACGGAGATCACTGTCATTCTGTTAAACTGTATCAAGTTGATAGTCACTGTAGGAATGATGAATAACTGCTTAGGGATTATGCGAGTAAACTGTCCCAGGTCAAATGAACTGATAGTTGCTTCAGCTGTCTGATTCGTGGAATCGACTGTTTTGCTGTATCCTCGGAGGGCTTGCCCCAGTCTGAGTCTTGAACAATTCTCTGGATAAACCAAATCTGAGAAGATATTTCCTTGAACAAATCTTGAACTGATTCTTTGACAGGATGTAAAAGGAACTTGCCCCTGATAAGATCACTTGACCAAGTTTCTCATTGCTTGAAAGTTCCTTAGAGGAAAGCCAGTTTTCAAACAAAAATATTCATACAAACATGGTAATGCAAAGTTCATGCGACTTTTGAAATCAAAATTATTTTTGAAAGATGGAAAATACATGAGTCGTTAGTCAGAACACAACGGTTCAAGACGCTCAAAGTTTAAAACAAAGGTGTACTGCCAAAATAAATGATTCACAAAGATCTTTAGGAGTCAGGTTACGCAACCTTGCTGTAGTATACTTTCAAAATAACCTTGCTTCAATTAGGTCTTTTGAGGGTTGTAATGTGGTCTGGTTCACGGTTTATGAAACAAAAGATAAAGGCTCAAAATTTATTTGTACCCATCCAATCTACGTGATGATCTTCAGTCCTATGCTCAGTTAACTCATACTATGCATTCAGGTTCCCATAAGTTAGGGATTTCATTGATCGTAGCAATGATGACTCAGAAGTCAAAGGGACCTATGAAAAGGCAGCCACTACTCCCCTATAACATTTGATTGTTTTGACATTGAGGATTTTCAAGATAAGGATTTAAAAATCTCTTTGTATTATCCCTAAATTTTGCCTGAAATGTTTATTTTAGAGTTTACAGTCAGCGGGATGCCCCAGTTTTGCCTAAGTCTCCTTCATAGGTTTTGACTTAGCGGGCTTCTTTTGCTTTTTATATATATATATATATATATATATATATATATATATATATATATATATATATATATATATATATATATATATATATATATATTATATATATATATATATATATATATATATTATATATATATATATATATATATATATATATATATATATATATATATATATATATATATATATATATATATATATATATATATATATATATATATATATATATATATATATATATATATATATATATATATTATATATATATATATATATATATATATATATATATATATATATATATATATATATATATATATATAATATATATATATATATATATATATATATATATATATATATATATATATATATATATATATATATATATATATATATATATATATAATATATATATATATATATATATATATATATATATATATATATATATATATATATATATATATATATATATATATATATATATATATATATATATATATATATATATATATATATATATATATATATATATATATATATATATATATATATATATATATATATATATATATATATATATATATATATATATATATAATATATATATATATATATATATATATATATATATATATATATATATATATATATATATATATATATATATATATAATATATATATATATATATATATATATATATATATATATATATATATATATATATATATATATATATATATATATATATATATATATATATATATATATATATATATATTATATATATATATATATATATATATATAATATATATATATATATATATATATATATATATATAATATATATATATATATATATATATATATATATATATATATATATATATATATATATATATAATATATATATATATATATATATATATATATATATATATATATATATATATATATATATATATATATATATATATATATATATATATATATATATATATATATATATATATATATATATATATATATATATATATATATATATATATATATATATATATATATATATATATATATATATATATATATATTATATATATATATATATATATATATATATATATATATATATATATATATATATATATATATTTGTGTGAAGGAAAGTGACTGTTTGATTTTAATGATTACGGTGAACCATCATCGACCTTTTGATTAGAAAACATCTTCGACACTTGTTTGACGTGTGCGAAGGAAAATTTGTTAATGAAAGGTGTATCGTATGAACACACAACCAAGTTAACTGAGAACTACCCATACCAAGGTTAAAATTGTGGGTTTTTTGTAACGAAAGAAACTCCAACTTCTAGGCTCGAAGGGGGTAACGAGGGATTAACTTCCTTATTTCTCCAGTGTTTGGGAATTGAAACAATGCCTTACATCATCAACAAGGTTTAATTGAAAGCATACTGACAGCAGTTATGGGTATAACATTTTCGTCATCCTCCCTCCGATCTTAGCATATCAAAATTTTGGACAAGAAGTAAACATTTGAAAAATAAAG
>CAWUDS030003064.1:5000-35052 GCA_963859935.3 Lathyrus sativus
ATCTGGATTTAAGAATTATTATGGATTCTTCGTTGCTAGAATGGAAAGAATTAGGAAAAGAGGGGTCCAATGACAAATGGAAAAATCAAAAAGTTCGAAGAAGAAAGAATTTTTTGGTTCGACGCATGGGATTAGCTAAGCATTTTCTCCTAACAAATATAGAACCAGAATGGATGGTTTTATGTCTCTTACCAGTTCTTCCTCCCGAATTGAGACCAATTATTCAAATAGATGGCGGTAAACTAATGAGTTCGGATATTAATAAACTCTATAAAATAGTTATCTTTCGGAACAATACTCTTATTGAGCTATTAAGAACAAGTGGATTTACACCAGCGGAATTAGTAATGTCTCAAGAAAAATTGGTACAAGAAGCCGTGGATGCACTTCTTGATAATGGAATCCGCGGACAACCGATGAGGGACGGTCATAAGAAAGTTTACAAATCGTTTTCCGATATAATTTCGGGCAAAGAGGGAAGATTTCGAGAGACTCTTCTTGGAAAACGAGTTGATTATTCGGGGCGTTCTGTTATTGTCGTAGGTCCATTACTTTCATTACATCGATGTGGATTGCCCCCCGAAATAGCAATAGAGCTATTTCAGACATTTCTAATTCGTGGTTTAATTCGAAACCATATTGCTTCGAACATAGGAGTTGCTAAGAGTCAAATCCGGGAAAAAGAACCAATTGTATGGGAAATACTTCACGAAGTTATGCGGGGACATCCAGTATTGCTGAATAGAGCGCCTACTTTGCATAGATTGGGCATACAGGCATTTCAACCCATTTTAGTAGAAGGACGTGCTATTTGTTTACATCCATTGGTGTGTAAGGGATTCAACGCAGACTTTGATGGGGATCAAATGGCTGTTCATGTGCCTTTATCTTTGGAGGCTCAAGCAGAAGCTCATTTACTTATGTTTTCTACTACGAATCTCTTGTCTCCGACTATTGGGGATCCTATTTCTGTACCAACTCAAGATATGCTTATTGGACTTTATGTATTAACTAGCGGAAATCGTCGAGGTATTTGTGCAAACAGGTATAATTGGTTTAATTGCAGAAATTCTCAAAATGAAAAAATGAGCAATAATAACTTTAAGAACTTGAAGTATATGAAAAAAAAAGAACCCTGTTTTTGCAATTCCTATGATGCAATTGGAGCTTATAGACAGAAAAGAATAAATTTGGATAGTCCTTTTTGGCTCCGGTGGCAAATACATCAATGCATTATGTCTTCAAGAGAAGTTCCTATCGAAGTTCACTATGAATCTTTTGGTACCTATTATGAGATTTATGAGGATTATTTAGTAATAAGAAGTATAAAAAAAGAAATTCGTTGTATATACATTCGAACCACTATTGGTCATATTTCTTTTTATCGAGAAATCGAAGAAGCTATACAAGGTTTTTCTCGAGCCGATTCATCATATAGTATCTAATCATATAGATGGTTAGTGTTGGTATCCACGCTAAGTAAATTTAGGATACTGGTGTAAATTCAGGTCAACTAGCATCTTTTCAATTTTCTACGTAAATAAACATAAAGAAAAGGGAGTTTTCCAATCATTCACTCAAATCTATTGTCGTCGAACCGAATACCACTGAGTGGAATATGGAGGGACTTATGGCAGAAGGGACCAATCTAGTCTTTCACAATAACGTGATAGGTGGAACTGCCATTAAACGACTTATTAGCAGATTAATAGATCATTTCGGAATGGCATATACATCACACATCCTGGATCAAGTAAAGACTCTAGGATTCCATCAAGCTACTGCTACATCTATTTCATTAGGAATTGATGATCTTTTAACAATACCTTCTAAAGGATGGCTAGTCCAAGATGCTGAACAACAAAGTTCCGTTTTGGAAAAACATAATCATTATGGGAATGTCCATGCGGTAGAAAAATTACGCCAATCCATTGAAATATGGTATGCTACAAGCGAATATTTGCGACAACAAATGACTCCCAATTTTAGGATGACTGACCCCTTTAATCCAGTCCATATAATGTCTTTTTCAGGAGCTAGAGGAAATGCATCTCAAGTACACCAATTAGTCGGAATGAGAGGATTAATGTCAGATCCACAAGGACAAATGATTGATTTACCCATTCAAAGCAATTTTCGTGAAGGACTGTCTTTAACAGAATATATAATTTCTTGCTACGGAGCCCGTAAAGGGGTTGTAGATACTGCTGTACGAACATCAGATGCTGGATATCTTACACGTCGACTTGTTGAAGTGGTTCAACACATTGTTGTACGGCGAACAGATTGCGGTACCATCCGTGGGATTTCTGTAAACATCCGAAATGGAATGATGCCAGAAAGAATTTTGATACAAACATTAAATGGTCGTGTAGTAGCAGACAATATATATATAGGTTCACGGTGCATTGTCGTTAGAAATCAAGATATTGGAATTGGACTTATCAATCGATTCATAACTTTTCAAACACAACCCATATTTATTCGAACCCCCTTTACCTGTAGGAATACGTCGTGGATCTGCCGATTGTGTTATGGGCGGAGTCCTATTCATGGGGACCTGGTAGAATTGGGAGAAGCTGTAGGCATTATTGCTGGTCAATCTATTGGAGAACCGGGAACTCAACTAACATTAAGAACTTTTCATACTGGTGGAGTATTCACAGGGGGTACTGCTGAATATGTGCGAGCCCCCTCGAATGGAAAGATAAAATGGAATGAGGATTTAGTTCACCCTACACGTACACGTCATGGATATCCTGCTTTTATATGTAATATAGACTTGTATGTAACTATAGAAAGTTACGATATTATACATAACGTCATTATTCCACCAAAAAGTTTTCTATTAGTTAAAAATGATCAATATGTAAAATCAGAACAAGTGATTGCGGAGATCCTCGCGGGAACATATACTTTTAATTTGAAAGAGAGGGTTCGAAAACATATTTATTCTGACTCAGAAGGGGAAATGCATTGGAGTACCGATGTGTACCATGCATCAGAATTTATGGATAGTAATGTACATATCTTACCAAAAACAAGTCATTTATGGATATTGTCAGGAAAGTCGTGCAGGTCTAATACAACCCATTTTTTACTTCACAAGGATCAAGATCAAATTACCATGGATTCACTTTCGAATGGAAAAAAAAATATTTCGAATCTTGTAGAAAGGAATAATCAAGTAAAACATAAATTCTTTGGTTTCCATACTTTTGGTACAAAAGAAAAGGGGATCAGCGATTATTCAATATTTAATCCAATCATATATATGGATCATTCTTATTTAATGTATCCCGCTATTTTTCACGATACTTTTTATTTCTTGGCGAAAAGGCGAAGAAATCGATTTCTTATTCCATTTCCATTCCAATCGATTCAAGAACGAAAGAACGAACTAATGTCCCCTTCCGGTGTCTCCATTGAAATACCTATCAATGGTATTTTTCCTAGAAATAGTATTTTTGCTTATTTCGATCATCCTCAACCCATTTTTCAAAAAGAAGATTTCATTGAGTATCGAGGAAGAAAAAAATTAAAGCCAAACTATCCAATTCAAGTAGGTCCCTTTTTTTTGATTCCCGAAGAAGTGCATATTTTACCCCAATCTTCTTCCCTAATGGTACGGAATAATAGTCTTGTTGGAAGAGGAACACCAATCACTTTCAATATAAGAAGTCGAGTAGGCGGATTGGTCCGATTAGAAAAGAAAAAAAAAAAAAAAATAGAATTAAAAATATTTTCTGGAAATATCCATTTTCCCAGAGAGATTGATAAGATATCAAGACACAGTCCCATCTTTATACCACCCGGAACGGTAAAAAAAAAAAAATGCAAGGAATCAAAAAAAAATAAAGATGGGATCTATGTCCAACGGATCGCAACTACAAAAAAAAAAAAATGCAAGGAATCAAAAAAAATTAAAGATGGGATCTATGTCCAATGGATCGCAACTACAAAAAAAAAAAAGAAAAAAAAAAAAATTGTTTTGGTTCGACCTGTAATTTTATATGAAATACCGGACACTATCCCTTTTGTAAAACTTTTTCCCCAAGATCTATTCCAGGAAAAGGATAATCTGGAACTAAAAGTTGTCAATTCTATTGGAAAATCCATTCGGGAAATTTCCGACACAAGGATTCCATTCCTTCGGACTTGTTTAGTCTTCCATTGGGATGACGGCAAAAAAAGTTCTTCGATTGAGGAGGCCCCCGCTTCCTTTATTGAAGTAAGTACAAATGGTTTGATTGAGTATTTTCTAAGAATTGACTTAGTAAAATCGAATACTTCATATATCAGAAAAAGAAATGACCCATCTGGTTTAGGATTGATTGGGGATAATAAATCGGATCGAATCAATCCATTTTTTTCTATTCATTCCAAGGGAAAAATTCAACAATCACTTAGCCAAAATCACGGAACTATTCGTATGTTGTTGAATAGAAATAAAGAATGCCGATCTTGGATAATTTTGTCATCATCTAATTGTTTTCAAATGAGACCATTCAACAATGTAAAATCTCACAATGGGATAAAAAAAGATCCTATAATTTCAATTAAGAAGAATAATAATTCGTTCGGCCCTTTAGGAATAGTTGCAAATTTATATTCACTTTATCATTTAATAACTCATAATCAGATCTCAATAATAAAAATTTTGCAACTTGACAAATTAAAGGAAATTTTTCAAGTAATGAAATATTATTTCATGGACGAAAATGAGAAAATTTGTAAACCCGATCTATACAGTAATATCGTTTTGAATCCATTCCATTTAAATTGGTTTTTTCTCCATTATTTTTCTTGTGAAAAAACGTTTCCAATAATAAGTCTTGGACAATTTATTTGTGAAAATATATGTATAGCTCAAATGAAAAATGGACCACACCTAAAATTAAAATCGGGTCAAGTTATAACAGTTCAAATGGATTCTGTAATAATAAGATCGGCTAATCCTTATTTGGCGACTCCAGAATCAACTATTCACGGCCATTATGGGGAGATCCTTTCTCAAGGAGATATTTTAGTTACATTCCTATATGAAAAATCGAGATCCAGTGATATAACACAAGGTCTTCCAAAAGTGGAACAGATATTCGAAATACGTTCGATTGCTTCAATATCCATGAATCTAAAAAAAAGAATTGATGCTTGGAACGAGTGTATAACAAAAATTCTCGGCATTCCTTGGGGATTCTTGATTGGTGCTGAGCTAACTATAGCTCAAAGTCGTATTTCTTTGGTTAATAAAATCCAAAAGGTTTATCGATCCCAGGGAGTACACATCGATAATAGACATATCGAGATTATTGTGCGTCAAATAACATCCAAAGTCTTGGTTTCAGAAGATGGAATGTCTAATGTATTTTTACCTGGCGAACTAATTGGATTATTGCGAGCAGAACGAACGGGGCGTGCCTTGGAAGAAGCCATTTGTTACCGAGCTTTATTATTGGGAGTAACAAAAACATCTCTGAATACTCAAAGTTTCATATCCGAAGCGAGTTTTCAAGAAACTGCTAGAGTTTTAGCAAAAGCCGCTCTTCGGGGTCGTATTGATTGGTTGAAAGGTCTTAAAGAGAATGTTGTTTTAGGGGGAATGATACCCGTTGGTACCGGATTCAAAAGAATAATGCACCGTTCACGGTCAAGGCAACATAACAAGATTAGCCGGAAAAAAAAATTATTCGAAGTCGAAATTGGAAATCTTTTGTTCCATCACAGAAAATTATTTAATTTTTCTCATTTCAGAGAATTTATGTGATACATTCGAAATATAGGATTAAATATAGTATTAAATGCTTCCTAACAGCGGATTCGACTCATCCATCCCCTGAAATATTTAAATGCAGTCATTGGATTTGGTAATTAAAGTATATTAAAAAATAATAAGAAATAGAAATCAAAGAATGGCCTGATTCTATATTAACGGCCGATCGTCTATAAAAGAGAAGGTTCCATCGGAACAATTATTTATTAGGATACTCGGTCTCTCTTTTTTTTTTTCATTTTTTTAAACAAAGTGTGGGGATAAATGACAAAAAGATATTGGAACATCACTTTGGAAGAGATGCTGAAAGCTGGGGTTCATTTTGGCCATGAGACTAGGAAATGGAATCCTCGAATGGCACCTTTTATATCGGCAAAACGTAAAGGTAATCATATTACAAATCTTACTAAAACTGCTCGTTTTTTATCAGAAGCTTGTGATTTGGCTTTTGATGCAGCAAGCAAAGGAAAACAATTTTTAATTGTTGGTACCAAAAGAAAAGTTGCCTATTCAGTAAGACGGGCTGCAATAAGAGCTCGATGTCATTATGTTAATAAAAAATGGCTCGGAGGTATGTTAACGAATTGGTATACTACAGAAACGAGACTTCGTAAGTTCAGGGACTTGAGAACGGAGCAAAAGACGGGGAAACTGAACTCTCTTCCAAAAAGAGATGCCGCTATGTTGAAGAGGCAATTATCTCATTTGGAAACATATCTAGGCGGTATAAAATATATGACAGGGTTACCTGATATTGTAATAATCCTTGATCAGGAAGAAGAATATAAGGCTCTTCAAGAATGTATCACTTTGGGAATTCCAACGATTTGTGTAATCGATACAAATTGTGACCCCGATCTTGCGGATTTGCCGATTCCGGCTAATGATGATACTATGGCTTCCATCGGATTCATTCTTAACAAATTAGTTTTTGCAATTTGTGAGGGTCGTTCTAGCTAGATACAAAATTATTGATTAATAATAAGATAAATCCATTTTTAGATTTGGTTGGGCGGTGATAAATTTTTGGAATTGGTTATTATAGCATTACAAAATTGTGTAAAAAGAAATATTTTTGGATTAGTAGGTATTCCAAATGGAAAATCCAAGTAAAATAAGGAAATGGTTGAATCAAAATAATTCCCTTTCAAGTTATCTTTTTTTATTTTAGAGGGCAATATGAATGTTCTATTATGTTACATCAACACATTAAACAGATTCTATGATATATCTGCTGTGGAAGTAGGTCAACATTTCTATTGGCAAATAGGGGATTTTCAAGTGCATGCTCAAGTACTTATTACCTCTTGGGTTGTAATTGCTATCTTATTAATTTCAACCATTCTAGTTGTTAGAAATCCACAAACTATTCCCACGTCTGGTCAGAATTTCTTTGAATATGTCCTTGAATTCATTCGAGACGTGAGCAAAACTCAGATTGGAGAAGAATATGGTCCATGGGTTCCGTTTATTGGAACTCTGTTTCTATTTATTTTTGTTTCGAATTGGTCAGGGGCACTTTTGCCTTGGAAAATTATAAAGTTACCTCATGGAGAGTTAGCTGCACCCACAAATGATATAAATACTACTGTTGCATTAGCTTTACTTACGTCAGTAGCCTATTTCTATGCGGGTATTTCAAAAAAAGGATTGGCCTATTTTGGTAAATACATCCAACCAACGCCAATCCTTTTACCGATTAACATCTTAGAAGATTTCACAAAACCCTTATCGCTTAGTTTTCGACTTTTCGGAAATATATTAGCGGATGAATTAGTAGTGGTTGTTCTTGTTTCGTTAGTACCTTTAGTAGTTCCTATCCCTGTTATGTTCCTTGGATTATTTACAAGCGGTATTCAAGCTCTTATTTTCGCTACTTTAGCTGCGGCGTATATAGGTGAATCCATGGAAGGGCATCATTGACTAGTTATCTAAATAGGATTTTAGACCGCGACTGGCTCGCGATAATCTACTTAAGGAACATTAATAAAATTAAGGAACATAAATCAAAAAATCCAAAAGAAATTATGAAAAGTTTTCATAACAATCAAAAAGTATAAAGAAAATGAAAACACTTATCAGGAAATTCAACAAAAAATAGAAATTCAATTAAAATAAAGGGTGGGGGGTCGAACTAGGCATATATATAATCTAATCGTTATAAAACAGCTGGGGGATTTCCGAGAATGATTCATTGAATCGAAGATACAATGAATTGGTTTACGATATGGAACAAACACATGTATATGTCATAGTAGATATTCATTAGTTATATATGACTATATATCTCAATTTGTCCTGCTACTACTCTAAATTTAGGTAGGGATTCAAAAAAAAGAGCTCTTCCATCTCTTGGAATTGTGAATGGAATATAAAATGACTGGAAAAATGAAATCAAAAAGAAAAAGAAAGGTTTAAACGAAATGTAAGATAAGACCCCAATTTGTATGTATTCACAAAAAACGACAAGGGTAGAAACGAAAAAAGTAAATATCGAAGTAATTGAGATAATTCAATCCAAATTCTTCAGTTTGAAATTTTGAATTACACTTCGACTAGATAAAGAGAAATAGGACGAATGAAATAATTAAGTCATATATTTTTTGTTGATTATATTATTAACTATTTCTTTATTTTATTTTGACATAGGAGAAACTTATCATGAATCCACTGATTGCTGCTGCTTCTGTTATCGCTGCTGGGTTGGCCGTCGGGCTTGCTTCTATTGGACCTGGAGTTGGTCAAGGCACAGCTGCAGGGCAAGCTGTAGAAGGGATTGCGAGACAACCGGAAGCAGAGGACAAAATACGGGGTACTTTATTACTTAGTCTGGCTTTTATGGAAGCTTTAACTATTTATGGGCTGGTTGTAGCATTAGCGCTTTTATTTGCCAATCCTTTTGTTTAGTTTAATATTTATTCAAAAAAATACATATTGTTTTTTTTTTCATGGATTTTCGTTGTTGCTCTTGCTAATTCTATTTCGATTTTACTGTTACAATTTTTTGCATTCGGATTAACATACTGATTTGCCTTCTTCCGTCCCTTTCATTAGTCCAATGACCCCCTTTTTATTTAGAAAGTGTTGAAAACAACTAAGTATTTTGCAATTTACATACGAACTAGTATTTATTTCTAAGAAATATCATTCCTTATAGGGAATCTTTCAATTGACTAACCAATTCCAAATATAGAATAGAATAGTCTTCTTAGTATCTTTTGATTCTTACTAATATTCATTATTAGTAAGAATCAAAATAGAAAGAATAAGTAAATATATTCATATTAAATAATTCGATTATAGAATAAACTATTATATACAAAAACGAATAAAAAAACTTGGAATCGTAGAAATAAATTTAGTCTATCCATAAGAGGAGATGTGATCATATGAAAAATATAACCGATTCTTTTCTTTGCTTCATTTCCTGGCCATCCGCCGGAAGTTTCGGGTTTGATACCGATATTTTAGCAACAAATCTAATAAATATAAGTGCAGTCCTAGGTGTATTGATTTTTTTTGGAAAGGGAGTGTGTGCGAGTTGTTTATTTCAAAGAATAGATTGGATCCAACCAACTGCACTTTTTTTGTTATAACTAGGAAAATGTGCATGATCCGGCGAATGACTTCTTACGAAATAACGAAAAAAATAGTTCAGAACCATAGCATTTCGCGATTCAGTGGTAAATCTACTTTGATTCTCTATCAACCAAGAATTTTGGAACATTACCATGGTTAAAGCTAACGAGTTTGAAGTTTCGACGCAGTCTAGTATTCTTTCTACCACTATGTTAATAGGGAAATTCTAATTTTTTCGATATAGAACACTCATGTCGATAAAATGACTTGAATTCTCTGTATGATGAAAAATAGGAAAAAAGGTGTTTTGTTTAACGCCTCCGTTTCTACTTTTCTACAATGCGGAATTGATGACCTACGTATAAATTAATCATAATTCTTTGGATTTCAAGAAAAAAAAACAACTTTGCTGACAATTATTTGTTTGCTCAGAAGAGTCCTCCAAATATTTGGGTCTTGTATTGATAATCATTTTCAAGATTTTTAGAAATAGAGAAAAGAGGATAGGCTCATTCCCTAATAAATAGGGGGGAATTTCCTATAAGGAATTGAGTGTGAGAGCCAAATGAATTGAAAGATTCATGTTTGGTTCGGGAAGAGATCATAGACATTTGGAAATGAATGGAAAGAGAATCTACTTTCATTAAGTGATTTATTAGATAATCGAAAACAGAGAATCCTGAGAACTATTCGAAATTCAGAAGAACTACGGGAAACAGCCATTGAACAGCTGGAAAAAGCCCGGGCCCGTTTCAGGAAAGTAGAAATGGAAGCAGATCGGTTTCGAGTGAATGGTTATTCCGAGATAGAACGAGAAAAATGGAATTTAATTAATTCCATTTATACAACTTTGGAACAATTCGAAAATTACAAAAATGAAACCATTCATTTTGAACAACAAAGGGCGATTAATCAAGTCCAACAAAGGGTTTTACAACAAGCATTACAAGGAGCTCTGGGAACTCTGAATAGGTGCTTAAACAACGAGTTACATTTACGTATGATCGCTGCTAATATTGGTATGTTTGGGGCGATCAAAGAAAAAAATAACTAATTAGTGGTTCTACTATAATAGAGAGTATGGAGAGGCCCTATTTTTGTTTTTTTTCGAAAAAGAATCCAATTAATAAAAATATTCATGGTACCCATTCGTGCAGATGAAATTAGTCAAATTATCCGTGAACGGATTGAGCAATATAATACCGAAGTAAAAATTGTAAATACAGGTACCGTACTTCAAGTAGGCGATGGCATTGCTCGTATTTATGGTCTTGATGAAGTAATGGCAGGTGAATTAGTAGAATTTAAAGAGGGTACAGTAGGCATTGCTTTGAATTTGGAATCCAAAAATGTTGGTGTTGTATTAATGGGTGATGGTTTGATGATACAAGAGGGAAGTTCCGTAAAAGCAACAGGAATAATTGCTCAGATACCAGTAAGTGAGGGTTATTTGGGTCGTGTTGTAAATGCCCTAGCTAAACCTATTGACGGTCGAGGAGAAATTTCAGCTTCGGAATCTCGGTTAATTGAATCTCCCGCTCCCGGTATTATTTCCAGACGTTCCGTGTATGAGCCTCTTCAAACGGGACTTATTGCTATTGATTCTATGATCCCTATAGGGCGTGGCCAGCGAGAATTGATTATTGGGGACAGACAAACAGGTAAAACAGCAGTAGCTACAGATACGATTCTCAATCAACAGGGACAAAATGTAGTATGTGTTTATGTAGCTATTGGTCAAAAAGCATCTTCTGTGGCTCAAGTAGTAACTACTTTACAAGAAAGAGGAGCAATGGAATACACTATTATAGTGGCTGAAACAGCAAATTCCCCAGCTACATTACAATACCTCGCGCCTTATACAGGCGCAGCTCTGGCTGAATATTTTATGTACCGTGAACGTCACACTTTAATCATTTATGATGATCCCTCCAAACAAGCACAGGCTTATCGCCAAATGTCTCTTCTATTACGAAGACCACCAGGTCGCGAAGCTTATCCCGGAGATGTTTTTTATTTACATTCGCGTCTTTTGGAAAGAGCCGCGAAATTAAGTTGTCAGTTAGGTGAAGGAAGTATGACTGCTTTACCAATAGTTGAGACCCAAGCCGGAGATGTTTCAGCTTATATTCCTACGAATGTCATTTCCATTACAGATGGTCAAATATTCTTATCTGCCGATTTATTCAATGCTGGGATCAGACCCGCAATTAATGTGGGTCTTTCCGTTTCCAGAGTTGGATCGGCGGCTCAAATAAAAGCCATGAAACAAGTCGCTGGTAAATTAAAATTGGAATTAGCACAATTCGCAGAATTAGAAGCTTTTGCACAATTCTCTACCGATCTTGAGAAAACTACGCAAAATCAATTGGCAAGAGGTCAACGATTGCGCGAGTTGCTTAAACAATCCCAATCATCTCCTATTACTGTGGAAGAACAGATAATAACTATTTATACTGGAACGAATAGTTATCTTGATTCATTAGAAATTCAACAGGTAAGGAAATTTCTCGTTAAGTTACGGGCTTATTTAAAAACGAATAAACCGAAATTCAACGAAATCATATCTTCGACCAAGACATTTACTGGGGAAGCAGAAGCCATTTTGAAGGAAGCTATTCAGGAACAGATGGAACTCTTTTTACTTCAGGAACAAGTAGAAAAAAATTGATTCCAAATTTCATACCTTTCTAGATAATTAGTCTCTTTCCATATTTCAAAAAGAATAATAAAGAGAAGAAATTCACAATATAGTTTTCGAAATATACGAATTCAAGTAATATATATGCAATTGCAATAAATTCAATATGTAATAAATTTGCGTCCAATAGGATTCGAACCTATACCAAAGGTTTAGAAGACCTCTGTCCTATCCATTAGACAATGGACGCTTTTCTTTTTTTCTTTCCCTTTTCACGAAAATTTCGTGAAAAGGGAAAGAAAAAAAAGAATTCTATAAAATACTCCTCCATCTATCTGAATATCGAAATAATAATTATTCTAAATTCTAAATAGAATAAGACGAAATGAAATCATTCCAATTGAATATTCATAACTAAAACTAACTAAAGAAATTTACTAAATAAAAAATAGAATAGAATATATAGAGAAATAGAATATAAGCGGGTAGCGGGAATCGAACCCGCATCATTAGCTTGGAAGGCTAAGGGTTATAGTCGACGTTTATGAATGAACGTCTCTAATTCAAAACCGAACGTGAAACTTTTGTTTCATTCAGCTCCTTTACAGAATAATTTTAGAGATAGATGGAATACATGAAAAAAAAATGACCCATAACATCTATGTCAGCCTTTCGGTATGAATAGAATTCACGTTGCTTTTTAGATGATCCCTATAGAAAGAAAAGGAGTATTTGAACAATCTCTTTTTTTTCTAGTTACTTCGTTCTCTATTTCTATTTGATAGAATCTTTAGGAAAAGAATAAAATTTCCGTCGAGCTAAAAAAATATATTGATGTTTCTAGTAAACTAAAAAAATCGTTTAATAGCTATTTTGCTTCACTCTCTCCTATACAAAAAAAATAAAAAAAAATGGGAAGATTTAGTTACGATTGGAAACTAATTTTAGATATCTTTCTCCCTGGATCCTTTACTTATATTCAAAAATTGGGATTCTTGTGCAAAAACTTATGTTTCATAATTTTAGAATAAATTCTAAATTGTATACAAATTACGATAATGTATATTATTCCTCGAATTGCTCGTTGAGAGGTATAAAGGATGAAATCCCTAAAAGTAAGAAATAAAGTTTTTGATCGTGATATGAATCACGAAAGGGACCCCTTAACTATTAAGGGATCGTTAGAACGAATCGCACTTTTACCACTAAACTATACCCGCTACAATACCATTTTTGTATATAAAAAGATCTTTTGTCGAACAAGGGAATCAGTCATAAATAATTCTGAAATAGGTGCAGAATTTTATGATAAATAGAGTGTTTACATGTTTCGTAAAGGCCCCCTAATGAAATTTAGAAAAGGGGGCAAATCTCATTTTTGGATTTTATTTTTGGATTTTGTTGAAGGTATTTTGACAGATAGATCTCGACAAAATTACTAAACTAAATTCATAACACAAAAATGCATTATGCAATGCAAGAATCCATAGTTCTATTTCGTTTTTTAGATACGTTACCTGATTCATTCGTATGAGATACGATCACAAAGTTATTTTTATTTTTGTTTGATCATATTAAAATGTTTGAATTAATTAAAAGTTTGTTTCAAATCTGATACAGAAAAATAAATCGTTGTTATCCAGGATTCATGGGAAAAAAGAGCTGTGCCAGTACCTAGCTGGACTCTGGTTGGATAAAAAAACAAACTAAAAAAGAAAATATAAAATTATAGATTTAGATTATCTATTTAGTATAATGATTTATATCTATTTAGTATAATTATTTATTACTATCGTATTTAGTATATATATATACAATTAATATATAACTCAATCTATATTTATGAGTTAATATAGAATTAGAATCAAATAGAAAAAAGATAGATAAAATATATCAAATGAAGATCCATATCAAATAAATATTGAAGCCTTTTTTCGAGCCCTGCGAGGTATCATAAGCATAATAATTCCATTCTTTGAATTGGGGAGAGATGGCTGAGTGGACTAAAGCGTCGGATTGCTAATCCGTTGTACGCATTTTTGTACCGAGGGTTCGAATCCCTCTCTTTCCGTTTATTGATGATTTGCCATTTTTTTCTTTTGAACTTATGGAATTTCTTTTTTTTTATTCCCTGTTTGTTTCATTTTTTACTAGTTCTTTTTGACTAGTTAAAGATCGAAAATAGATAGAAAAACAAAAAATAGTTCAAAATCAAGCACAAGTAAGGGAAAGAAAAAAGATTTTCTTATTCTTCACGTCCAGGATTACGTCCGGGATCATTAGATAGAAATCCGAAGATGAAAAGAGAAACAAAGAATATCACTATCGTGTAAACAAATAGTTTTAGAGTAAGCATTACAAAATCTCCAAGATAATTAAAAAAAAAAAACGACAGAGAAAGAGAATAGATTCTCTTCTATTTCATATTATGTTTCCTTAAAAAAGTTCCAATTTGAGTTTTCTAATAAATTCTTACTTTTTTTAGGACATTATTCAAATGAAAGATCTTATCGAAAACTTACAGCAGCTTGCCAAACAAAAGCGAAGAGAAAAAAGAGTAAGGGTATTACTGGCATAAAATCTACAATTGGAGTCAAAAAAGCATAAGCTTCAGGTAATTTCCCCAAGAAAAAACTACTTGAATAAAGGACAGAGTTAATACAGACCAAGCTAAAGATATGAAGCATAAAAAAAAATGTTGTTCTTTAATAAAATGAATTGTATTTTTGCTTTTTTTTTTTTGAATTCTAATTTTTTTATTTTTTATTATCTTACTTATTATTATATATATATTCTTATATATATAAGATATGATTTATTATATATATTATTTAATATCCACTTTTTTTTTTTATACTTTTATATTAAAAATGAAATCTAAAAGAAAAAAGAAATATGGTCTAACTTGACAAAAGTAAATATCTATATAGAATAACAAATGGGGCGTGGCCAAGTGGTAAGGCAGCGGGTTTTGGTCCCGTTATTCGGAGGTTCGAATCCTCCCGTCCCAGATGATATCGATTCAATTCATCACATTGACATGAATCGATATCATAGGTTTTTCGCCATAAACCAAAAATAAAAAAGGCTGTTCTTGGGTGGGGATATATTGTTCATTCATATAACTTTCAATTACTTATTAATTATTAAATAAATTAATATACGAATTAAAATTAAATTTGATAACTATTCGATAAAATAAAAAACAATGACTATTCATTATATAATATTTTAATTTAAAAAGGAATAAAAATCTATGGAAAGACAAGGGTTCAATTCGATGCTGTTTACTAGAGGTATGCTGTTTACTAGAGGTTTAGAATACAGGTGTGGTTTAAGTAAATCAATAGATAGTTTTGGTATAGATAGTTTTGGTCCTATTGATGAAAATAACGGTGGAGACCCATCTAGTTTAACTGATATGCATAATAACATTCATAGCTGGAAGAACAATAGTGAAAATTGTAGTTATAGTCATGGTCATGCTGACTATTCAGCAGATGTGAACAACATACATAATCATAATTTGCTATTTGCAAAAAGTCTATCCGTTTGGGATAGTCATAATAATAGTTATGACATATATTATGCTTATAATGATGATAGTTGGACTTATAACATGAATTGTTGCATTTGGAATTATCTTCGTTCTCAAATCTGGGAGGATATTGACAAATCCATTAATTGTTGCATTTGGAATTATCTTCGTTCTCAAATCTGGGAGGATATTGACAAATCCAATGCCAGTTACCGTGATATGGACTTTAAGAGTTACATTTGCGATAGGGGCCAAAATACTAGTGAAAGCCATAGTACAAATATAATAATATTAAGGAACACAAATGCTAGAAATCAGACAGCAGATCCAGATGATGCAGATATATCTGATGGATCAGATATATCAGATCCATTGGAGATAGATCTATCTGATCCATCCGATACAGATTATCGATACGATCCATTTGCTGATACATCAGATATATCAGATCCATTGGAGATAGATCTATCTGATCTATCAGATACAGATTATCCATATTATATGGATGGATCTGATATATCAGATCCATTGGAGATGGATCTATCTGATCCATCAGATACAGATTATCCATATTATATAGATGGATCTGATATATCAGATCCATTGGAGATAGATCTATCTGATCTATCAGATACAGAGGAGGATCTATATGGTATATACGATCTAGATGAGATCTATTATCTGGATGGATCAGATAGATCAGATCCATTGGAGACATTGGAGACATCAGATCTAGATGAGATCTATTATCCGGATGGATCAGATAGATCAGATCCATTGGAGACATTGGAGACATCAGATCCAGATTATATAAATGATCCGGATGGATCAGATAGATCAGATCCATTGGAGATATCTGATACATCAGATACAGATATATGTCAGAAGGATAGTGATGATAATAGCAAAATGGATATGCTGGCTAAAATGAACCAATATAGTCATTTATGGGTTCTATGCGAAACTTGCTCTAGCTTAAATTTTAAACAATTTTTAGTAGCCAAACTGAGTATTTGCGAATACTGTGGTGAGCATCTGAAAATGAGAAGTTCAGATAGAATCGAACTTTTGATTGATCCAGGTACTTGGAATCCTATGGATGAAGACATGGTTTCTCTGGATCCCATTAAATTTGATTCGATTGAAAAAATTCCAATTCTTCAATGGGATCCCATTGCATTCGACTTGATTTTCGTGGATCCTCCCGAGGAAGAGGAAGAAGATCAACCTTATATCGATCGTCTTGATTCTTATCAAGAAAAGACAGGATTACCAGAAGCGGTTCAAACAGGCATAGGTCAACTAAATGGTATTCCTTTAGCAATAGCTGTTATGGATTCTGAGTTTATCGCGGGTAGTATGGGATCCGTAGTGGGTGAGAAAATAACTCGGTTGATCGAATATGCTACCAATCAACTTTTACCTCTAATTATAGTCTGTGCTTCCGGAGGAGCGCGTATGCAAGAAGGAAGTTTGAGCTTAATGCAAATGGCTAAAATTTCTTCTGCGTTATATAATTATCAAATAAATAAAAAGTTATTCTATGTAGCGATACTTACATCTCCGACTACTGGTGGGGTAACCGCTAGTTTTGCGATGTTGGGGGATATCGTTATTGCGGAACCAAACGCAACCATTGCATTTGCGGGTAAAAGAGTGATTGAACAATTGTTGAATGTGGAAGTGCCTGAAGGTTCCCAATCGGCGGACCTTTTATTCGACAAGGGAGTATTGGATTCAGTCGTACCACGTCATTTTTTAAAGCAGTTTTTAACGGAGTTATTTCAGTTCCATGGTTTCGTTCCTTTGACTAAAAATTTGGAAGATTGAATAAAAACAATTTTAAACTTAGTTTTACGTTATTTTGCACTAAGAATCTATTTTTTATTTCCGCCTTTTTGTAACTAGTTTGTAGCTAATACCTTATTTTACACTATTTTATTTAAACTAATTTAGACTAAGAATATATTTTTTATTTCTCCTATTTAGTAACTCTGATATATAGACTATGGATCTAAAAGACTTGAAAAGATTTTTGAAAAACCTGTGGATCTGGAAAAAAAGACACTGTAAAAGATTTTTGAAAAACCTGTGGATCTGGAAAAAAAGACACTGTATTATTATTACAGTGACACATATTTTCCTGCATGGAACTTACCTTTTAAGTATATTAAAAGTAATAGTTCTTCTCCTAGAAAGAAGCCGCCCGTATCCGCCACACATCCTGGTGGATTTATTTATTTTATGTTTTGCGGCCTTTCTTTTTAGGAATATCTTTTTCGTTTTGTTTTTTTATTTCCTTAGAACAATTTTGGATTATTTACTTCAAATGATCCGTGAATTCATTAAGGACGAGACAAACAAAAAAGTTTTATGTTCCTATGTGTCAGAAACTACTTGGATGGACACTATCCCGGGTTTCCAACACGTTTTTTTTCGAATTTTAAGTCATGTCAGTTTTTTCGTGGGATTCTTTTCTCTCTATCGTTTCTATAGCAATCTTACTCGGATGAACATTTTCGATGCACCGATTAAATGGCTCTTTGTGCTACCAAATAAGATTGTTTCTCTGCTTATCACTGCAATTGTCAGTATCCTAAGCGGTATCATGTTTCAATATATTAATTATTGGACTGTAATTGGCGGAACTAATTTTTTCGATAAAAGAAAAGGAGTGCTATATATTACTCGTTACAGACTTCCTATTCCTGGAATAAGTAGCTCTAATGTTCGCCGCATTTTAATAAAAGAAATTTCGTGCCTCATACTAGTAACTAACCGAATCTGGGGTGATGTCCTTTATATTGAAACCAGAAAACACGGGACCTTGCCGATGACTCCTACTAAAGATGGTCGTAGATATATGCTTGCAAAACATGCTTTGGAGTTGTCCAGATTCTTGAATATACCATTGGACATTATTTACAAAGAATACTAATAAAAAAGCGAGTTTAGCCGATCGAGTTTAGCCTATAAAGCGAGTTTAGCCTATAATAATTAATATATTATAGGCTAAACTCGCTTTTTTATTAGTATTTACTTGTAATAGAACTTATGCTTGATAGAAATATTAGAATATATAGAATATTCTAGAGTTGAAAAATGAGATGAAACTGAGGACGAAAAATGGCAAAAAAGAAAGCATTCATTCCCCTTCTATGTCTTACATCTATAGTCTTTTTGCCCTGGTGCATCTCTTTTACATTTAAGAAAAGTCTGGAATCTTGGATTACTAATTGGTGGAATACGAAAGAATCCGAAATTTTCTTGAATACTATTCAAGAAAAAACTATTGTAAAGAAATTCCTAGAGTTCGAGGAACTGTTCCTCTTGGATGAAATGCTAAAGGAATACCCGGAAACACATTTACAAAACCTTCGTATCGAAATCTACAAAGCGACCATCCAATTGATTCAGACGAACAACGAAGATAATATCCATACGATTTTTCATTTCTTTACAAATATAATATGTTTCCTTATTCTAAGTGTTTATTCTATTAGGGGTAATCAAGAACTCATTATTCTTAACTCTTGGGTTCAAGAATTTGTATATAACTTAAGTGACACAATAAAAGCTTTTTCTATTCTTTTCTTAATTGATTTCTCTGTAGGATACCATTCGACTGGTCTTTGGGAACTAATGATTTGGTCTGTCTATAAAGATTTTGGATTTACTCCGAATGATCATATTATATCTTTTCTTGTTTCTATTTTGCCAGCCATTTTAAATATTATTTTTAAATACTGGATTTTCCGTTATTTAAATTGTGTATCTCCGTCGCTTTTATCGATTTATGATTCAATTCCATTCCGTGAATGACTGAAAAAAGGACCCACTGATCCAATTCTAAAATTTGTTTAGCTTTTATATAAAAGCTAAACATTCCAAATTTCACTTATTCATTTTCGTTTTACTCGTATTCTTCCTATATTATAGGCAAATAATTGGAGTAAATAGCAGAATCATGGATAGGGAACTGTGCCAGTTCCCTACCTAATCTTATTGTAGAAATTTTCAGGATCAAGGATTGGACCATGCAAACTAGAAATGCTTTTTCTTGGATAAAGAAAGAGATTACCCGATCTATTTCCGTATTGCTCATGATCCATATAATAACTCGAGCACCCATTTCAAATGCATATCCCATTTTTGCCCAACAAGGTTATGAAAATCCTCGAGAAGCTACCGGCCGGATTGTATGTGCTAATTGCCATTTAGCTAATAAGCCCGTAGATATTGAGGTTCCACAAGCGGTACTTCCCGATACTGTATTTGAAGCAGTTGTGCGAATTCCTTATGATATGCAAGTGAAACAAGTTCTTGCTAATGGTAAAAAGGGGGCTTTGAATGTAGGAGCTATTCTTATTTTACCAGAGGGTTTTGAATTGGCCCCTCCTCATCGTCTTTCGCCCGAGATTAAAGAAAAGATGGGTAATTTGTCTTTTCAAAGCTATCGTCCCACAAAAAAAAATATTCTTGTGATAGGCCCCGTTCCTGGGAAAAAATATAGTGAAATTACCTTTCCTATTCTTTCTCCAGATCCTGCTACTAAGAGAGATGTTTACTTCTTAAAATATCCTCTATACGTAGGCGGGAACAGGGGAAGGGGTCAGATTTATCCCGACGGAAGCAAAAGTAATAATAATGTTTATAATGCTACAGCAACAGGTGTAGTAAACAAAATAATACGAAAAGAAAAAGGTGGATACGAAATAACGATAGTAGATGCATCAGATGGACGTGAAGTGATTGATATTCTACCGCCAGGACCAGAACTTCTTGTTTCAGAGGGTGAATCTATCAAACTTGATCAACCATTAACGAGTAATCCTAATGTGGGTGGATTTGGTCAGGGGGATGCAGAAATAGTGCTTCAAGATCCATTACGTGTCCAAGGTCTCTTGCTCTTCTTGGCATCTATTATTTTGGCACAAATCTTTTTGGTTCTTAAAAAGAAACAATTTGAGAAGGTTCAATTGTTCGAAATGAATTTTTAGGAATTTGAATTAATCAACATATTAAGCTGGTAAAAAGAACTCCATTTTTGTTGATAAATTCTGTAAACACCCTTGGTTCTTTCTAGTTTTTGTAGATATACTATATTTAGAAAATTCCTTGTACCGTAGAATTAGTTCAGTCATAGTATGTATATTGTGAAGAAGACTATTTGGTTCTTGGTTTTTTTTTTTTTTCAACTGCACAATTAATTCGAACCATATGATTATGTAGCTGTTTTCGGATTTTAATGTTCTAGAAATCCTCTAATTTCTATTGTTTTAGAATTAACTCGATACTAAACCTAAAAAAATAGGTAGGTACAGAATATTAAGTAAAGTAGAAATAGACAAAGGGAAAACAGGATTCTAGGATGGATAATTTGTCTTTTCCTAGAGTCCTCTTATTGTTTATGTCGAAATAGATAGTGAAGGAATGAAAGCGGGAATTGAATTCACCAAATACAACTTTCTTAATTAACTTAAAAAAAAAAATAGAATCATGAGTCTATATTAGAAATATATTTCTATTCCATTTCCATTCTAAGAAAAAGAAAACTCTTTCTTTGGGGTAATCTATAGTAAAAGAATTGAATAGGCTCTTTTCCAATTGTTTTAGAGAACGAATCGAGATACAATAAGGATTAGATCCGATGGAACGAACAGATGCAAATAAGAGTATGCAAAAGAATCTATCTTGATTCTTTATTTTTTACTTACTAAAATGGGGGGGGAAAGAAAACATAGTTCCTACCTATTAGTAGGATTCATTACCTTACTACTTCTAAGTATATTTTTTATTTATGCTTTCAATTTTTCAATTCTACTCCAAATCGGATAAGAACTTGCTATATGTTCTAATTGGATGTTTCGTCAATGGTGTTAGGACGGAATGGAATCCTTTTTTGACTCTGTACCAGCGATTCCACTATTATTAGAAGATATTCTCCAATTTTTAGTGAAAAACTAAAAGAATACAAGAAAAATAAGTAAACAATAAAAAAAGAATTAATAAAAGAATTTCTTCATATTGATCATATTGATATAGATAGGAGACATAATTGACATGGATATAGTAAGTCTTGCTTGGGCTGCTTTAATGGTAGTTTTTACATTTTCCCTTTCCCTTGTAGTATGGGGAAGAAGTGGACTTTAAAGGTAATACTAATTGAGTTAAGGGATCAAACTGTCTCAATTGTTTTATAGCTGAGTTCTTCCAGTTTTGAACTATTTGAGTTATTTTATTAATACTAATTAATGAAATGCAATTCTATCTGGATTTAGAAATTCTCTTGTATTGCTTCCAGTGGTGTAATATATTCCATGTATATATCTTATTGAAAAAAAAACTCTTTGAATCAAACAAATATTTAAATTGTTGCCATCTTGATATCCCGGGAATCAAGATAATTGGAAACGGATTCCGATTCCATTTAATCTATTTAAATTTTGGAATACTAAAAAGATTCTTTATTTTTATTTATTAGTTACCGGGATTCTGATAAAGAATCTTAAATCTAAAAATGAAACTAAGAAGAATAAAAATGGCGTTGCTTTTGAATTATTTCAGATTGATTGGAACCAATACAAATAGAATAGATTTAGATGAAATAAAGAAAAATGTGGACGCCTACATTCCATATATATCTATAGATCGATATCCATATATCCATATGAAAAGAAAATGATAAATTGGTTCCTCCATAGGAACTCTTTTTTTTTTAGTAAAACATTCTATTTTTATCCTACTCCTACCGTAATAGAGAATATAGTAGAAAGAAATAGATTTGATTTCTTTCTACTATATGGTTAATAGAATTCTGCTGGTTGTAGTCTGATCATTTTATTTAAAACAAAGATTAAAAGAAATAGAAATCCTTTTTTCATGTTTTTCTTCAATCATTGCTAAGAAATAAGAAGTCATGTTTCAGTAAAATTAGTCACTTTGACTTACCGTTTTTACATAAATTATAAGTAAAAAGGCAGTAGGAACTAGAATAAAGAGTGCAGTAGCTATAAATGCGAGAATATTTACTTCCATAATCTCTATGTTTTCTTTCTCTTTAATTTCTAATAAATACTTCGGGATTTAATCCCATAGAAATAAAAAATATTTCTTCACTAAATTCAATGGTATAAATAGGATCTCGATGATATCCAATCGGATCCATATCACGAATAACTATATGTGATCTATCAAATCAAGAATTCATGGTCGAGAATTGAATAGTATAACATCGGAAGATGTTTTATCCATACCAAATAAGAAAATGACTTTCTGATGCAATCCAAAAGTCCTTTTTCTTTGTCCCAACCTTTCCCTAAAACTAAAAAAGAAAAAAGGAGATACCCGTTAGAAATGATATTTTTTTTTTATTTTTATTCCCTTTCATACACTAAATCCATTGATATTTTTTGGATTTGTATCCATCGGGACTGACGGGACTCGAACCCGCAGCTTCCGCCTTGACAGGGCGGTGCTCTGACCAATTGAACTACAATCCCAGGGAAAAAGTCGTATAGTATACATATATATTCTTACAATTTCATCCAAATTCTTTGTTTTTCTATTTGAGATTCGAACCCCTGGGGCTTACTTCTATATATATTCCTATTTGGATGGGTCTGCACTTTATCGACACGGATGACTCGCATCGCAATCCGTTCGTTATTGCCAACTTGATTTAAAAATAAATCAATCAAGAAATCAAGGAAACAAAAAAGAGTCTTTTTTGTTTTTTAACTTTAACCCTTTCCTTAGACTTTAAACTTACAGATCCCGATAGGAATTTTGCAAAATCCTAATTTGTGGAAAAAATATGTAAGTAATATGGAAAAAACACATAGGACTCGAGATTCTAATCTTGTGTATCCGAACCCATTGGTGATTTTAAGAGAACACCAAATGGGGTCTATCATTTCATGGTGGATCCGTAAATATTTTATTTTTGGGCCGAGCTGGATTTGAACCAGCGTAGACATATTGCCAACGAATTTACAGTCCGTCCCCATTAACCGCTCGGGCATCGACCCAGCAGGAAGAATCCAATTTAGTCTTTATTGATAATCCCTGATCCATTTCCTTTCGTAGTATCCTACCCCCAGGGGAAGTCGAATCCCCGTTGCCTCCTTGAAAGAGAGATGTCCTAAACCGCTAGACGATGGGGGCAGCCTTGCCCGACCTCCATTCTACTATGTTCATAGTATGAACAGTTTTTTGAAATTGTCAATAGAATGATTCAATCAGAAGGATCTTCCCATCTTTCAGAATTCCTTACAATTTTTGGATTCACCCTTTCGATTTCGAAATGGTTCATTCCAATCACCAATCTAGAATTCAACAAAATACAAAATAAAACGAAGTAATGCGAAAGAAACCAAAATAAACATAGAATCCTTTCTGGAAATAATTGATTTGCTGGAACAGGGGGGCATTAACACCTTATTTCGTTCACTTTCATTCAGTGTTAAGAAGATTGAATTAGGTATATTTCTATTTCACACTAAGTAGGGAAATAAAAAAATGAGAATGAATCCGGAAATGGAGTAAAATAAAAAAGGATGAAGATCAATAAGAATTGAGTTAAGGGACAGGATAGAATCCATTTATCAAAGATTCGGAAATATTTGAAATAGATGTACTCAACTCATATTCATATTCATATTCATATTGGCTGATTCTGTATTCGGGAATTGACTCAAACGGCGCCCTTTTAACTCAGCGGTAGAGTAACGCCATGGTAAGGCGTAAGTCATCGGTTCAAATCTGATAAAGGGCTTTTTTTTGATCAAAAAATGATAACAGTAGTATTTCTATTTGAAGAAAGATATACAAATATTCTTGATATTTGTAAGAAGTTTCTGTTTGTAATAAAATAAAAAAAACTAATGAATAGTTGAATTTCATTATAAAAAATCCAATTTAGAATTTAAACTCTATTAAGTTATTGTTATCATTCGAATAGAGTAAACTCATTCTAGTTAGAAAGGGAAATAGTATTCTTTTCTATATATATTTCTTTTTTTAGAATCTGATATTTTCTTTGCTTTAATTGTCATATACTCCTATTTTGGATTCTTCCAATCCAATAAAGGGAAAGATTCTAAAAAAAGTAAGTGGACCTAACCTATTGAATCAGAACTATATCCACTATTCTGATATTCCAATTGGTGGATAGAAATGAAATTCGAACAGTGTATCTTTTTTTCTTTTTAATACCCTTTTGGTTCGAACTCTGCAAGAATCCGTCTATATTTCGGATAATATCTTATTGTTCCTAGGAATCAATTGCTACTCCTCTCCTCCAATGGGAGGGCTTATTCTAAGTTCCAACAGACAAGTCATTTGACTTCCAAATATCTTTTTTCCGAATACAAGAAAAGATCAAAATTGATTTCTATTATTTCTTTAAGATAGGTCTATAAAAATAGAAGATATGTCTATAAAAAGAATAGAAAAATCCATCCAATCATGACTTCGAGTATCAAACATTTGGTTTTCATATCTATGATGCATACGAGATTTTGAAGGCAATTATTGGACGAAACTTTCAGTTAGAATCTATTATTATTAATCCAATTCCCTAGAATATTCAAAAATAGGACAGATAGATAAAAAAATAAATAGAGAAAAAGAGTCCAATTTATTACCTCGATCCGCAAGTAAAGGGTATACGTCGGAATTAGATTAATCTGAATGACAGAAAAATAGAACAAAGAATACAATAAAAGAAATCAATGTAAAATAGAAAGTAAAAATAGTAAAATAGAAAGTAAAAATAGGATCCTCTAGTAGTTTTCTAGACATACAAATTCGAATAATATAGAAAACTATTTTTTTTTTTTAATTTCACGAACAAGATTCAAAAAGAATCTTATTTGATAAAAGCAGAGTAGTATGTCTGGGGATCCGCTGGTAACGAGAGTAATAAAAGCGATCGATCATTTGTTTTTGGAATAGTTCTTTAAAAAATGTATTTCTAGGATTTATGAGTCATAAGACAATTTTCGAGTCATGACTTAGGGAATTTTGTTAGAATAGAAAGGAATAAGCCAATTAATTAAGTTAATGGATTTATTAGATATCAATGGACAAAAAAAGAATTTTTCTATTCGAACCCCAGTAGAAAAGAAGGGACAGTCTACGAGAAATCATATTCTATATAAAATGAAAAAAGCCTCGAAGGTTCCATCGTTGAAAATCCTAGGAGGTGTTCGGAAATGGTTTGAAGTAGTTGAATAGGAGGATTACTATGACTATAGCTCTTGGTAAATTTACCAAAGATCAAAATGATTTATTTGATATTATGGATGACTGGTTACGGAGGGACCGTTTTGTTTTTGTGGGTTGGTCCGGTCTATTGCTCTTTCCTTGCGCCTATTTTGCCGTGGGGGGTTGGTTCACAGGTACCACCTTTGTAACTTCATGGTATACTCATGGATTGGCAAGTTCCTATTTGGAAGGTTGTAACTTCTTAACTGCAGCAGTCTCTACTCCTGCTAATAGTTTAGCACACTCTTTGTTGTTACTGTGGGGTCCTGAAGCACAGGGAGATTTGACCCGTTGGTGTCAATTAGGTGGTCTGTGGACTTTTGTTGCTCTTCACGGTGCTTTCGGATTAATAGGTTTTATGTTACGTCAATTTGAACTTGCTCGATCTGTTCAATTGCGGCCTTATAATGCAATCGCATTCTCCGGTCCAATTGCTGTTTTTGTTTCTGTATTCCTGATTTATCCACTGGGCCAGTCTGGTTGGTTCTTTGCGCCTAGTTTTGGTGTAGCAGCTATATTTCGATTCATTCTCTTTTTCCAAGGGTTTCATAATTGGACATTAAACCCATTTCATATGATGGGAGTTGCTGGTGTATTGGGCGCTGCCCTACTATGCGCTATTCATGGCGCTACCGTAGAAAATACCTTATTTGAAGATGGTGATGGCGCAAATACATTCCGTGCTTTTAACCCAACCCAAGCAGAAGAAACTTATTCAATGGTTACTGCTAACCGCTTTTGGTCCCAAATCTTTGGGGTTGCTTTTTCCAATAAACGTTGGTTACATTTCTTTATGTTATTTGTACCAGTAACTGGTTTATGGATGAGTGCTCTTGGAGTAGTCGGTCTGGCCCTGAACCTACGTGCCTATGACTTTGTTTCTCAAGAAATCCGCGCAGCGGAAGATCCTGAATTTGAGACTTTCTACACCAAAAATATTCTCTTAAACGAAGGTATTCGTGCGTGGATGGCGGCTCAAGATCAGCCTCATGAAAACCTTATATTCCCTGAGGAGGTTCTACCACGTGGAAACGCTCTTTAATGGAACTTTACCTTTAACTGGTCGTGACCAAGAAACGACTGGTTTTGCTTGGTGGGCCGGGAATGCCCGACTTATCAATTTATCCGGTAAACTACTGGGGGCCCATGTAGCCCATGCCGGATTAATAGTATTCTGGGCCGGAGCAATGAACCTATTTGAAGTTGCTCATTTCGTACCCGAGAAGCCCATGTATGAACAAGGCTTAATTTTACTTCCCCATCTAGCTACTCTAGGTTGGGGGGTAGGTCCTGGAGGGGAAGTTATCGACACCTTTCCATACTTTGTATCTGGAGTACTTCACTTAATTTCCTCTGCAGTATTGGGCTTTGGCGGTATTTATCATGCACTTCTGGGACCTGAGACTCTTGAAGAATCTTTTCCATTCTTTGGTTATGTATGGAAAGATAGAAATAAAATGACTACTATTTTAGGTATTCACTTAATTTTGTTAGGTATAGGGGCTTTTCTTCTAATATTGAAGGCTTTTTATTTTGGGGGTATATATGATACCTGGGCTCCAGGAGGGGGAGATGTAAGAAAAATTACCAACTTAACCCTTAGTCCAAGCATTATATTTGGTTATTTACTAAAATCGCCTTTTGGGGGAGAAGGTTGGATTGTTAGTGTGGACGATTTGGAAGATATAATTGGGGGACATGTATGGTTGGGTTCCATTTGTATACTTGGTGGAATCTGGCATATCTTAACCAAACCCTTTGCATGGGCTCGGCGTGCACTAGTATGGTCTGGGGAAGCTTACTTATCTTATAGTTTAGGTGCTTTAGCCGTTTTTGGTTTTATAGCTTGTTGCTTTGTCTGGTTTAATAATACTGCTTATCCTAGTGAGTTTTATGGTCCCACTGGACCGGAAGCTTCTCAAGCTCAAGCATTTACTTTTCTAGTTAGAGACCAACGTCTTGGAGCTAATGTAGGCTCCGCTCAAGGGCCTACCGGTTTAGGTAAATATCTAATGCGTTCTCCGACCGGAGAAGTCATTTTTGGAGGAGAAACTATGCGTTTTTGGGATCTGCGTGCTCCCTGGTTAGAACCTCTAAGAGGTCCTAATGGTTTGGACTTGAGTAGACTGAAAAAAGATATACAGCCTTGGCAAGAACGTCGTTCCGCAGAATATATGACTCATGCTCCTTTAGGTTCTTTAAATTCCGTGGGTGGCGTAGCTACAGAAATTAATGCAGTCAATTATGTCTCTCCTAGAAGTTGGTTAGCTACTTCTCATTTTGTTCTAGGATTCTTCCTATTCGTAGGTCATTTATGGCACGCGGGAAGAGCTCGCGCAGCTGCCGCAGGATTTGAAAAAGGAATTGATAGAGATTTGGAGCCTGTTCTTTCCATGACTCCTCTTAATTGAGACATGAAATCCAATGCTTGACGTAAGAATCACTTTGATTTTAGTATACATATTGAGTTGAGTCGAGGAGATCATATTGAAAAAATATTTTCTTTTTCAATTCATTTATATCTAATCTTTTTTCGGGCTCGGCTATATCACCACTTAGCCGAGCCCGAAAAAACCGAGCCAACTTAAATCAATTTAAATCAATAAAAGAAAAAAATCCATTCGCCAAGAAAAAGGAGAGAGGGGGATTCGAACCCTCGATAGTTCTTTGTTTGGAACTATACCGGTTTTCAAGACCGGAGCTATCAACCACTCAGCCATCTCTCCAAAAGCTAATTTCTATTTTATCTTTATTCCACTCAAGAGAACATGACCATACAAATTAATACCCTTTTCTCTATGATAAAGATATCCAGTGTGAATCTATTGGTCTAGTTCTCTATCCATATATATTATATATTATATATTCATGATCCAGCATGCTCTTTTGTGAAGTAAAAAAAAAAAAAACTACCCCTCGATTCATGCCTCAATAAGGAGTGTCATCTAAAATCAATGGATTCATGATAAAACCCCCCATAATGAGAATGTGTTTTTTATTTATTTTTGGAAGGGGTCAAATCAAAAGAAAAGGGGTTGGGGGATCAAATGGTATAGTTCTTTTGTTGGTAAATTAGAGGATTATAAACATGACTATTGCGTTTCAATTAGCTGTTTTTGCATTAATTGTTACTTCATCCATTTTATTAATTAGTGTACCTGTTGTATTTGCTTCTCCTGATGGTTGGTCAAGTAACAAAAATGTTGTCTTTTCCGCTACATCCTTATGGATTGGATTAGTATTTCTAGTGGGTATTCTGAATTCTCTCATCTCTTGAAACTATTCATTCTAGATCAAAAAACGAAATGACCCCTCCCCCCGAATTCTTTCGGGTTGTGAGGCACATGAAAATGGAATATATAAGACCCCACCAATAAAGAAAACGAAAACATTAATAATGGGAATTATTAATGGGAGGGGTCAAACTTCTTCTATTGGAAAAAGCTTATATCTTATACTTAATATGATATACATAGTAAAACGAAAAACTTGAAGATTAAAATATTCATATTATTTTCTGAATTTCATATTCTTTTCGGAATCGAAAATAAAATAGATATATAGATCATAGATAAATATCTATAATCTGCACAATTTGACATCAAAGTAACATGCTGGTGTCAGACAACTTCATCATTTTTTTATGCCAGTAGGTGTTCCAAAGGTAGCCTTTCAAATTCCTGGCGAGGATGAAGCTACTTGGGTTGACTTATACCATCAACTTTTTTACGACAGAATCCTTTTTTTAGGGCAAGAGATTGAGAGTGAAATAGCAAATCAAGTTGCTGGTATGATGATATATCTCAGTTTAGATATAAATAAATACATAGAGAAAAGAGAAATAAATAGAATAGAAAAAACAATCGATAAAAAAAATACATCAAATTTTTTTAATTTTTTTAAATAAAGGGGGATATATGAATCAAACGAAGAAAAATGACTTAGACATTTGGATTTTAGAATTGCGAGACATTTTTAGAGAGAGCAAGAATTCTTCCTATTTCTCAGATTCCTGGACACAATTCCATTCAGTCATATCTGTCATTCACATTTTTTTCCATCAAGAGAGTTTTATCAAACTCTTAGACTCCAGAATTTGGAGTATCCTAGTTTCACGCGGTTTAACAAGATATTTCACGATCAAGAATTTTGTCTTATTTCTACTAGCGATCCTTATATATCGTATTAACAATCGAAAGATGATCGAAAAAAAAAATATTTATTTGACAGGGCTTCTTCCTATACAAATCAA
>CAWUDS030003065.1:0-14608 GCA_963859935.3 Lathyrus sativus
ACCATGAGTTTCTCCTCATCAGTTTCATCCTCAGCAGGCTAGAAAGCCACCTCCAACTCAGTTATCCGCGCCAAGAGCCTCGTCCTCTCTTCACCAGCGGCCTTCAACTGTTTTTTCACCTCGCCGTGGAACTTAAGCTGGCGACACTCTTTTCTTTGACCTGGTCAAGATCAGCCGCCAGTTTGTTCCTCTCCACTTCAACGGTCACGAGGTCGTCCTGCAATTTGGATAGGTCGGCAGAAGAGCATGCCTCATCGTTGAGGACCAGAGCCGTCTTGAAAACCCACATCATCATGGCCCGGTCCTCCAATAGAGCTTTTTTCCTCGTCCTCTAGTCAGCGCCCAAGATGACCTTGGTCTCAACGACACTCACAATCGGAGTTGGCCCAATAAAAGAAAGCGGGCTGCAGATGGCACGGCGGAGCAAAAACCTCTCCTCAGCATTGCCCTCGGTGAGGTCGACGGTCTCGGGCTCACTAACTTCAGCCTCTTTGATGTCCCCTGCGAGGATGAGGATTGGTTGTCTTGAGGGGAAGAGGAGGAGCCACCGGGCCCCTAGTCGTGATCGGGCATTTCCTGTACTTGGGCAACTCTCCCCTTACCAGCTTTCTTCACGCCTCTGCTGGCCGCCAACCTCTTTACACGCTCCTGCGTGCTCGACATTTCTCCTACAAAAGAAAAATAAACAAGTCAGTAAACCACAAACCAACAGCGAATGAACAGAGAGAGCCCGAGCGAAAAGCATACCCCTACCTAAAAAATGCATGGCTTCTTCATTGAACCCACACTCGAGGAAGGCCCTCGTATTGATCAACCGCGACTCCCTAAGAATCTCCCCGTTCGAGTCAAGGATAAAATTCCCGTCCGGCGTCACATCCAACGAGCCCGCCCGCACTATGCAGTTGTTCGTGCTCTTGTCGAAATGCTCCTCCGTCCAAATCAACAAAAACTTCGGCACTAAGACACCCAGCTGTGTCGACCATCAAATGTTTGTCTTTGAAGATGGAAGACGCAGAAGAAGAAGGTGAGCATGGCCCCAACATTGAGATGTCGAAAGACGAGCTCGTACGCTCGCATGAACGCGATTGTGTTAGGATCTAGTCGAGAGGGCGCTAGCCGCAGCTAGTCAAAAATTTCCCGTTGAAAGTCAGTGAAAGGCACACGCAGACCCACTTCCTAGAAAGTAAATTCATACATGGGGAACCTCTTCCCCTTAAAAGTCGAGTATATCCGATGGTTTGCTCGAGGTTTGTACACCTGCCAGTTCAAGGGGGAACCCTCACAACGGTCTTCGGCTGTAGCGTAGGCATCAGACTCGTCCATGGAAAAGTGGGAAGAAACATTCAGGGGCTCCTCCCTGACCCAATCTGCAGCATTCCGTCTTTGCTCTTCAGCGGTTTGCACCACCGGAGAATCAGGCTCATTGTCGATTTCTATGACCCCCTTTACCCAAGTAGCCATCTTCACCTAAAAAGCAGAGGAAATTGGTGAATTCGACATTCCAGATCAAATCCACCCTTCCATCGCAAATCAAGTGAAAGGGCAAAGAGGGGGCAAGGCCTCTCCCGCCTTGACAGGCGAGAACCAGGCCCCTGAGACATTCATCTTACGACCCCAAGTCACTCATCCTACGTTCCCGGTGACTTCATCGATTGTCCCTGAGAGGTTCGTCCAGAACTATCCTATGTTCTCGGGGGCTTCATCGCTCGTCGCTATAAGATTCATCCAGAGCTATATTAAATCAAAGAAGTTCCGACATATTCATCGGAAACTTCATAGTTTCTCAGGGACATTCATCAAGTCCACAAAAAAAAACCGTCAGAAAATGGGAAAAAATGAGAGTAAAGCAGCGGTAACTTACTTGGTACGACAGTTCTGGGAAGAAAAGACGGCGGAGAACGACAAAGATCTTTAGCAGAGGAAGGAGAGGCACGACGAGAAGAAGAGGAAAATTTTTTGAGCGGAAGAAGGGAAAAAGTAAGACTGAAGCAGACATAGTCCTATTTATAAACCTAGCACGGAACTCGAGGCGCCCCTAGGTACTCGAGTGCCCCTACCCCTAGCCGCCCTAGCTAGGCATTAATTGTCTGACACGTGGCATCACCAGACGCGTCTCACCCATTCGTCTTCCTCTCGAGCTCGGAGATTAAGCACGTTCGCTCGCTTCCCAGCTCCCCAACATACTGCCTCGCCGAGCATCCTTTGCTTTTGGCCTCATACACGACTCTCAACTCTATACGTCGGGAAAATACCATCTTCCGAATTGTTCTTCGACACCTTGACTTGCCCTTAAGTCATTACTCCTCCACCTAAGAGCAACGACTTAAGGGGCTTTTGTTCTGGACTGGGCTGGGACCTGCCCCTCAGCCGGGCGGGCCCAACCCAACACTATACTGATGAGGCCCAACAAGACCCAAATTCTCCTATGTAGGGAACGAGCTTCAACAAGTTACATTAGTCGGGCAGAGGAATCTCTTGACGGGGAATGCCACGCGCTTCCCCCATGTTCTCCACGTGTCCCCTACGCGGGGACACGTCATCAAGAAACTATTCAATTTTGAAAGAGTCGGTCAACCCATTTTTCAAAGACCACTGGGCAGTTGATCCAGGGTGAAGACCACGTGCTGGTCTTCCCTACGCCACGTAAGCCCTAGCATTTACTTGTGTCGGTCTTGGCAATCCGGCCTAATGCAATGTAACCGTTGGCCCTGCACTGGGGGCACATTATAGATACCCTCTTTCGCTAGAGGGTCAGATATCTTATTCCCTGCACCTTTTCTCTGTACTTGCACTATCTCTCTCTAACTCAGTTACTCACTTAAGCATCAGAGCACCTTGCAGGTACACCCCCTCCTCCTCCTCTACGACACCAGTGAACGTAGCAGCTCACGACGTGTGGTAGACTACTGATTCCTTTATAATCAAGTGAGATCATTGGCGCTATTTGTGGGAACCTTTTGCTTCCCCATTCTTTGTCTTATCCAAGCATAGAAGCTCAAGAATCAAAGCAATTTTCGATTTCCATTCAGGTCATGGCCAACCCATGCAACGACAATGCTCCGAACACCGCCTTCGTCCCATTCACCAACGGGGACGGCCACGAACCCAATGTGACCGTCCGCAACTACGAGGGCAACTATAGGGACGGGCGCACCTCCTCTCCCTCTTCAGAGGACGCGACCTTCAACGCCACCTAGGGCCTCCACATCTCGGCTGTCTACCAACCCATCTTGGTGCCAGCGGGCACTGACCCCACTATGATGGCTTTGTTTGCAGCGATCAACCAGACCAACCTGATGATCTTCCAATAAAATGAGCGAATAGGGATGCTCGAGAGGGAGCGACCATCACGCTCTCCCCTGCGGAGACATCGTCGCCCAATTTGCAGCATCCCTCTCCTCCCCCGCGGAGGACGCGACACGTTGGTGATTCTCAGAGCCCCTCTCCCCAACAGACGGGATTGTTGCACCCCAAAATTTGACCAACATTTATTTACCCATCAAGTGTTTGAAGGTTGATACCTTCATCAGAAAGTTCAAGAGATCCTCAGAGAAATTGGTTGAAACCAAGGTTGTGTGTCTCATAACTTGAGAGTTGTGGGAGCTCCTCAGATGATTATGAGACTTTGAGAATGGACTTGAAGCTTAGAGAAAGCCTATGAGATGTCTTGAAGGCCATCATGAAACCCAGAGAGGTCATTATGCAAGAATTCAGAAGATTCAACCATGAGTGGTAGAATTAGGGTTTTGACTGGGTCAACCCTAGGTCAACTGATGATTTGGAGAAGGTTGAGACCTAATCCAAGGGACATGTGATCATGGAATGATGTATTGATATACCATAAAGATGATTCCTATACCAACTCATCATGATTGAGGAGTTTGAAAAGTTTTAAGCTAGGGTTTCTAAGGATGGACAGTGTAAAATCCCCTAGTTTGATCCCTATCTTCCAGGCAGTTTTAGCTCAAGATGTGATTGTTATCTCATCTTACCCACAACATGAATGTTGTAGAGCTTATTCTTAGCTTTAATTTTAGTGGTAGAAGTCCTTGATAGGATTTGCAGAGCTCAAGTTATGGTTTTGACAAATTACAGGTCATCTGAGGTATGTGAATCTGGGTCCTTGAAAGTCACCCAAATTGCAGACAACTTTTGCCCTAGTAGCATGATTCCTATGATCTCTTGGTAAACATGAATGTTGAAGAGCATCTTCTTAGCTTTCTAGAGAGTACTAGAAGTCCTTGATAGGATTTGTAGAACTCAACTTATGGCTTTGACAAGCCAAGGGCATTTTGGTCATTTTGAACTTATAGGTCATTTCAAGCATATGACCATATCTCCTACTTCCAAGCTTCAAATGGAAAAACTTTCAACATCAAAGTTTCTTAGAATTATGTTTTAAGGCTAGTAGGGTGGTCATGAGATGTTGGAAAGGCTCATAGCAAAAAGTGATGAAAATGGCCTAAAAAAGGGACATAAGTTAATTAAAGTGAAATGGAAAATCACAAAATCCAAGCTATAAACCCTAACCATGGCATATGATAGGTCATTTTGACTCCAAAGGATATTTTAAGAACAATGGTTCAGCCACAATTTTGATTTGAGGCTTAAAATTTGGAGTTGCTTTGTAAAAGTCATACTTGCATAATGGGGTACCTAGCCAAATCAAAGGAAAGCTTAATAAACAAGGTGTTTAAGCATTGCATATTGTCCAAAATACCACCTAAGGGGAAGATCAAGCTAATTACTCATGTTATGGGATTTTGTCATGATACATCTCATGTGGTGAGAATGGAAATGCAAATACCACATCCTAGAAATTTCAAGTTCCATCTAGAGTGATCTAGATGATTCTAGATCTTTCTAAACATGTCTATATATTGGTGGCAAAGCCCATTGATTTAGGGTTGGTGATTGTTGATGTTCATAGTGCAAAAAAGAGAGAATTGACCAAGTTTCTCCCATTTTGCAATTCAAGATCAAATCCCTATTCTTCTCCATTTTCATTCTTTTTCTTCTCCACAAACACATTATTCTGATCTTTATGAGTGTTTGCATAGTGATTTGAAGGTGGATCCATGGAAGATTGAATGTGTGGCTTCAAAATTGCAAGAAAAGCAAATTGGATTCAAACTCACGATGCAAGCACTATCCATCAAAGCTCTTGCAAACAGAAAGATTAGCATCAATCAAAGATCATTCTTGGCAAGTTTCAAGCATTGGATTGAAGGGTAACTACACCTGCCATCATCAATTTTCAGGTTTGCAAAACCTCTTGAAACTCTTTAATTATGCATTGTTAGATAGAATGGTTAGGATAGTTGTATTAGAGACCAATAGGAGAACAAATTTGGAAAGTTTGAGTGCATTCTATGGAGGTCGAAAATCTGACATGTTCACTTTATGGATCAAGAACCGGAGTTGTAATGAGTGTTAATATGCATGCTATAGCTTAGGTTGATCAGCACCGTGAGGTGAGCGTTTTGAGACCAAGAAACTGAAGAAACAAGAAGGTGGAAGTTTGACCATTAATGGAGGGGTTGCTATCGGGTTCTGCGTTTTAGGTGGTTTCAATGGAAACCAAGATCATGGTTGTATTCTGCTTGGAAAACTGAGCAATTTTGCTCTTTGAAGATTTGAATTTGGTTGAGGTATGCGTGCGCACGGGTTGCTGGAAAATTAGTGCATGGAGGTTGTTCATGGTGTCTCATTAAACCCTAGAAAGAGCTCAAGGAAGAAGACGAAGGGGGAGTCGTTGGATCGAGCGAAGACTATTGACTGGAGGAATAATCGGACGACCAAGATTTGAAGTTGATTTTGGAGGGAGTCTGAGCAGTCCATACTCTGCGTTTCATTAAACGCCAGCGTGGGCTTCATCAACATTGTTATTCCCACCCCCTTGTCCAAGCCCAATTGGAAACGCACTGCACTTTCCTGCTATTCGCACCACTATTGGATCTTTTTCTTTTGTTTTTTTATTAGATTTTCTGAGTTTTAATGGGCCCAAGGCGCGTTTACTTTCAGCACCTCCCAGTTAAGCCCAAGCGCATAATCACTGCATATCACTACTTTTCATACCCCACCTCATCATTTCCACATTATATTTTCTCCAAATTTTATTAAACTTCAAAAAATCATAACAAAATAAAAAATGAATATTTTTTAATGCAACTTTTTTTCCCAATTTTCATTTTCTGTCTAGAAAAATATAAAAATATAAAATAGCCATTTTATTTCAGTTTTATATTTTTTGTGCATTTATACTTTTAATTGCTTTTTTTTAATTCTTGTAGTTGGTATACTAACTTGTAGAATTTAATTAGGATAGTTCCCTTATGATTTTTAAGTTCAATTTTTTTTAGGATAATTAGATGAATGGTTTAGGGTCCCCCTGAATTAATTTCATAATTTTGTGATAATTTTTAGGGTAGTTTTAATTAGGTAGTTCTAAGTAGTGTAGAATTTGATTAAAACTTTAGTATAGGTCATAGCAATTTTAGATTTAGGTCTTTTAGGGCAATTTGGTATATGGGGAATATATGGGACTTAAGGGTAGCTATGTAGGGTCCCCTAGCATTTATATTAGGATTTAATAGAATAATATTCTATTTTTAGTTGATTTTTGAATTGAATGATTGTTTGTGTGGCCTTTAGGGCAAGTTTTGTTAGTTTGCTTTGCTTTGGGGTATCCCTTTGATTGGAGGAGCTTGGCATCTCATTGTGGAGCTTAGTGGAGCATACTAGAGGATTGGAGGAGGCATGGATTGAAGGCCTGGTTTAGGAGCTTGCTCTCTTTCTATGAGGTTTGAGACCCTGGAGTCTGAGGGAAGTTCATGGTACTTTCCTGAGGAAGGCACTATGGATGTCTTTCATTCTTTCTTCTCACCTCTTTCCCAAGTATCCAATGATGTTGGAGCCTTCATGTGAGTTTAGTTTCTCCTGAGGAGGAATGTAAACCGATCACAGTTGTTGAGCCACATGGGATATGATTCCTAAGTGGAAGCCCCCTAGTACTTTCCTGAGGAAGGCACTATGGGTCTGTTCACTTAGTTCCCTTAGTTCATATAGGATTTCCCAAGTATCCAATGATGTTGGAGCCTTCATGTGAGTTTAGTTTCTCCTGAGGAGGAATGTAAACCGATCACAGTTGTTGAGCCACATGGGATATGATTCCTAAGTGGAAGCCCCCTAGTACTTTCTTGAGGAAGGCACTATGGGTCTGTTCACTTAGTTCCCTTAGTTCATGTAGGATTTCTCAAGTATCCAATGATGTTGGAGCCTTCATGTGAGTTTAGTTTCTCCTGAGGAGGAATGTAAACCGATCACAGTTGTTGAGCCACATGGGATATGAGTCCTAAGTATAAGCCTCCTAGTGCTTTCCTGAGGAAGGCACTATGAGTCTGCCTACTTAGATCCCTTTCTTTGGTAAGCTTGTTTTGAAGCTTGAAGACTGGGATTGATTTCTCTTGTGTAGGGTTTTGCTTTAGGGCTTTGCTTAGAGATTTGATTAGGGTTTTGTTTTAGGGTTAGGATTAGGGAGAGCTTAGATGTAGATAATTTCTTTCTCGAAAATGGATGGTATTCCTCACATCCATTCCTCCCTGTGATTCAAAGTCCTTCTAGGGTATACACCTCTCTCCTTTGGAGGGATTAGTGCTATACCCAGGAGGTAGAACTTTTGAGGGAACCCTTCCCTTGATGTTGAACCCTTATAGGTCACCTTTGGTGATCAAATAAGTAGTTCAATATCCCCCAGCTTATCCAGTAGTGATTTTTCTCTGTTTGATTTGTCTTGAGAGCTGTCAGAGCCTGAGCATGAAGATGAAGACTTCGTTGAAGATTATTGAAGAGGATGAATCCTTGAAGACTGCCATTCCAGATGAAGCTTGAAGAGTATGAAGATCAAGTTGATACTTGAAGATCCCTGAAGATAGTGAAGCCTGAAGGTGGAGCTGATCAAGAAGCTGAAGCTTGAGGGAGAAGATGAGTTGAAACTTATATCGTAGGGTTGAAACCTGGAAAGTAGGTGATAATTGAAGTCTGAGGACTGAGTAGCTGCTGGAGGAGCTGAAGCTTTCTTCTGTTTTCTTTTCTGTATTGTTTGTTTTGCTTGATTTGTCTGTTGCATTAGATTAAGTTCATCTAGAATGAGTTCAGTCTAGGAGCATGATTGCATTAGAGGTTGAGTTGCTCCATCTGCTTGTATTGTTGTTGCGTGGCTTTGCTTGCGGGTATTCGGTAGAGCCCAGCTCCCTTGCCCATGTGGTTTGTTTGCTTGATAGCATGTTTTCATTTTATCTGTATGATTGCAGTTTACTGTTTATTGCTTGATAGCATGTTGTTTATTTTTCAGTATGATTACTGTTATTTCATGACTGGCTTGAGGTCGAGACGAGCTTGTGGAGGCTGAAGCCCCACACACATTTCCTCCCTCACTTGCATTGCATGCATTTTACTGTTAAGCTGATGCTTTGTTTGCTTTGGTGTATCATTGACATGATCCCTTAGGACTCTCATTTCCTTTGATAACGATTTGATGATAGACTTTTAGGTTGAAACCTATGCATGACAACATCTAGGAGTTCCCTGTTCAAACCTCAACCATAGGATGAATCCATGGCAGGACAACAGTAGGACTTGATAGTCTCCCTCCTAGTTGGGCCTGTTCTTTTCTCATCTCAAAACAGTTTAAGATACAGTAATCATGAATGATTTCTTTCGTACGTTACGAGCCTTAAGCTATCTGAGAAAGGATTGTGGGAGAGTTTCTTTTCCACAGTCTGGATGTTTAGTATGGCACCCTTTGGGTGACATGCGACGCATTCACTCTCAGGTCATAGTCTCTAGTGCGGTTGAAATCGCAAACACAATAAAAAACACTTCTTTCGAAAACAGGAAATAAACTGTAGTTTCCCAAACTACGTGAGCTCTGATCTCTCATGCCTGTTGAGAGTACGTAGGCACAAGATGGCGAAGTCTTGGCGAGCTACCTTCCCCCATAACCCTTCGTAGGCCGAACTACGTTGACTCTGATTTCTCATTCTCTGATGAGAATACGTAGGCATAAAGTGCGACGCTTTGCCGAGTCATTTTTCTTTTCTTTTTTTAGCCAGCCTTGATAGGTAGATAGAATAAAACCAACCCGTCCAAGTAAACAAACAAGCGAGGATCCCGTCGAGTACGATGGACGTGAGGGGTGCTAATACCTTCCCCTTGCGTAACCGACTCCCGAACCCAGACAATGGTTGCGATGACCTTGTCTTACCCTTTTTTCGTCAGGTTTTCCCGATCGTTTCCTTTCCCGCTCTGAGGGATAAATAACGAAAGGTGGCGACTCTTCTGTCATACCGGCACCTTATTTTCGCGCGAGCGACAGCTGGCGACTCTGCTGGGGACCGAACCCAGAGTCTCTGGTTCTGGTTCCCTATGAGAGTCAATCCTACCGCTTGTATGTTTACTTGTTGGGTTGCGTTTACTTATCGCATTTTTACTTCTCGCACTTTATTTCCCGCATTTTATTTTCAGTATAATATGATTGTTTGTGCTGTTGTGGGATGGGAGTTCTGATGAGTGAGAAGCCAGACCCAGGCTTGAGTGCACCATAGAATTAGAGTGGAAATTAGTGGGCGCGTGCTTGCTTTGCAGGCACTAGTGTCTCATGAAATCCACGCTCAGACGAGGTTCATCCGGTTGGCTTCACTTTCAACCCCTTGGGTTGGGACGGTTGCTGGTTTGGTGGATTGTCGACTCTGGGGACCGATCATTTGTGATTCAGCTAAGTGAGGCCTCTTCAAGACTTGATGATGCCACTCCTTCTGGGAATCGTATCGTCAGTTTTGAAAGTCTGTGACGCTGATGAACGCATAGGACGCCGTACCTTGAGTCAGTTTAGGTCCATACCTGTGAGTGGGATTGGGTTTATTGCAGGAAACTTTGACCTTCAGATTACCTGGTTTTCTCGACAGTGAATCAGTTATGTTGGTACCAAGGTTCTCAGTTGCAGATTTGTCTGTTCTTGATAGAGCAGGTTTTGATCAGAGGATCTTATCATCAGGTGCATGTCTGTTCTTGAGAGAGCAGGTTTTGATCAGAGTATTGTCATCAGTGGTTTGTTCTTGATAGAGCAGATTTTTGGGGTCTGAAGATCTCATCAGCAGATGTTGTTTGTTCTTGATAGGGCAGATTTTGAGTGGGGTCTGAAGATCTCATCAGCAGCTGTATGTTTGTTCCTGATAGGGCAGATTTTTGATTTGGGGTCTGAAGACTTCATCAGCAGATATTTCTTGATCATACATCCGGGGTCCTTATTATCAGACATTTGTTCTCGACAGAGCAGAATTTTGATCTTATGTATCTGGTCCTATCAGAAGGTCGTTCTTAGCAGATCAGATTAGTGGTCTCACACCGGGGTTTTCTTCTTATCATTGATTATTGACACGGAATCTCCACAGCAGTTACCTGGATATATTATTGCATGCCTGCATTTTGCATTAGTTTGCATGTTCATTTGCATTCCATTAACGTGTGTCTGTGTTGCAGGTACCGTTTCCCCGATCCAGGATTTCTCGCCTCCTATTGTATTATTATGGCCTCCCTCAGGAAGACTGTTGCATACAAGTTCCCGACCCCTGATGTGTCGAAGTTGACTGGTTTGATAGCTCTAGCAGGTGATTCTGTGAAGGATAGGTTCAGGAAGTCTTATGACAGGTTGCTCAGTCTGGTTTGCAAACCTTCTACGTCCGAGTTGAATGGGTTACATGCTCTGTTGCAGTTCTATGACCCTCCGCTGAGGTGTTTCACTTTCCAGAACTTCGTTCTCGCGCCGACGCTGGAAGAGTATGCTGATTTGCTGGGTGTGCCTATCAAAAGGCAGATGCCTTTTGTCCACATGGATGCTGAGCCTGATCTGGCTGGTTTAGCTTCTTCACTTCATGTGGACGCCTCTGAGTTAGTAGTGACGAGTTGGAACAAGGTTCCTGGGTTCTCCTTGCAGTTTCTGGTAGCTAAGGCTCAGCAGTGTGCTAAGGACAGATGTTGGGACGCATTCAATGCCATCCTCGCTTTATGCATATATGGCATTATCTTGTTCCCCAACATGCCTGATTTCGTAGACTTTGATGCATTTCACATCTTCGCCTCAGGGAATCCAGTCCCTACTTTGATCGGGGACATCTATCACTCAGTGCATTACAAGAATGAGAACCGGAGAGGGAAGAATGTCTCATGCTGCGTACCGTTGTTGTACAAATGGTTTGATAGTCATTTGCCCAAGAGGGGTTCTTTCGTCTTGTCTGCAGCCACAGCTGAGTGGCCTGAGCGTCTGATGAGTTTATCTGCAGAAGACATTGATTGGTTCGTTGACAGAGACAGGTTAGGTACTGAGGTGATCTTCAGTTGTAGTGGGTTTCCTAATGTACCTCTGATAGGTAGGAAGGGTTGCATCAACTACAATCCGTCGTTGCTAGTTCGTCAGTTCGCATATGCTTTGAGGACTCCGCTGAAGGAGGAAGAGGTACAAGAATCTCTGTACCTCACGGGTACTCTAGAGGGGGATTTGTTGTCCAAGCTTCAGCATGCGTGGAACAGTATCAGCAAGAGAGGAAAGCCTTTGTTGGGAAAGAGCAACAGTCAAGCCTACTCTCCTTATTCAGCTTGGATCAGAGCCAGAGCTATAGGGATGCCATTTCCTCATGCCAGACCAGAGAGTCCTTCACCAGTCGAAGAGCCTACTACCGTGTCCATTCATCAGCATAACCAGATACTAGCTGAGCGGGATGAGCTGAAGCGGGCAAATGCAGAACTGGAGAAGGAGTTAGCTCAGCTTCGAAGTGAGAGGAACGAAGCCGTGCATGCTTTCAAAAAGCAAACAGAGTCGGTGAACCAACTGGGTGCAGACTTGGCAAAGCAGATTGCTAATCGTGAACGCTTGGGTCAAGACTTCAGGGCTGTTAATGATGTACTAGCTACGAAGAAGCAGCATTTGGACGAGGCATACCGGAGGATATCTAAGTTCGACCAGCATTGGAAGACCTCCCTGGCCACCAGAAAGGAACGAGAGGATAAGCTAATGCTACAAATCTCTAAGCTGGAAGCCAAGGTGAAGGACAGTGAGCGAAGGTTTGATGAAGAGACTGCCCGCAGGTACGCCGCTGATGGCCAACTCAACAAAGCCCTTGCCAACCTGAAGGAGTGCAAGCTGAAGTTTGAGTCTAAGAAGCGGAAACTGGAAGATTGCTTCGGCGAAGGAGCATGGGGAAGTTCAGTTCAGGGACTTCAGTATACTATTGTGCAGAGGGAACTACTCGTCGAGGGGTTGCTCACTTTGCTAGATCATCCAGAGACGAAGGAGTTATTAGCAGAGTACCGCGCCCGTGGCCGTACTTGACTAGCTTGTATTCCTTTTGTTTTGATCTTTGCTGTATGCTGACCATCACCAGACTTGTTGGCTGAGGTCACGCTGTTGATTTGTTTTGTACTCGCTGATGCTATGTACTGCCTTGATAGGCTTTCCATATATATATACGAGATTGATGTTTCCATGATTGGGCTCAGACTTCTTCTTCTTCTTATTACTGTCAGCACTGGCACTAAGGCGCTAGGATCGGGGGAAATCTCCCAAGCACACAGACACACGCATGCATCCGCATGAAGCATTTGCATGGCGTACATTTTGTTGCTTTTCCTAACCTTTAATATTTTCAGGTTTTTTCAGGTTCACAAGTTCCAAGCTGCTTCCGGTCTCCAGGATTGATCAGAGACTCATTCACCGTTACTCAACTCGAGCTAATCAGACGAGGATCATGGATCAGGTGCAGGCAGACGTTCAAGAGCTCCGTGAACGGATGGATCGTTTTATGGAACTGATGCAGGTAGTCGCTAATGGTCAGGACCAGCTTCGTACTTTGGTTCAACCGTTGATCTCCAGGGTTGATAGTAACGGCATATTTCATGGCGGGGCCGTGCCTACTCCTCCTCCAGTTGATACTCCGCAGAATGTTGTTCCTGTTGCCGGGGGCAACGGCAGTGCTAATGGCAATGTGATGGCCAATATCGGACTCAATGCGACGGGCGTCGGCAATGGTAGTCTGGGAGCTAATGTCAACATCGGGCCGGTCAACGGCAATGCTAGCGTCGGAAATCTGTTGGTGCCTCAACCGTGGCTTGAGGATCATCAGGATGATGTGTTTTCTCAAAGAGGGGTGGAAGCAGAGTTGAATGCTGAAGCGCGGCTCAGGTTCAAAGCACTGGAAGACAAAATGAGAGACATTGAGAATCAGAATACATTGGGCGTTGATATGTCCAAGCTGGGGTTAATTGCTGATTTCAAGGTACCTCATAAGTTCAAAGTGCCTGTCTTTGAGAAGTATAAGGGCATTACTTGCCCTCGTGTCCACCTTCGATCTTACTATAGGAAGATGTCGGCCTATTCCGACGATGAGAAGTTGCTGATGCACTTCTTCCAAGATAGTCTTTCTGGTCCATCCCTCGAGTGGTATATGGGTTTGGAGCCCACTACCGTGCGCACATGGAAAGATCTCGCTGAAGCGTTTGTCCTCCACTATCAATATAATAGTGACTTGGCCCCCAACCGAGTCCAACTCTAGAACCTTTCGCAGCGGAATAATGAAGGCTTTAAGGAGTACGCCCAACAGTGGCGTGAGTTGGCTGCTCGGGTTCAACCGCCGATGGTTGAGCGCGAGCTCGTGCAGATGTTTGTGGCTACCCTCCCGGGAATCTACTACGAAAAGCTAGTCAGTGGCATGTCTGGGACGTTCTTGGCTCTCATCACTATGGGCGAGCACGTCGAGAATGGTATAAAGATCGGAAAAATTCAAGGTGAATCATCCTCAGCTGGAGGAGGTGGAAAGAAACCTTACGCTGGTAAACGTCGAGAAGGGGATGCGAGTGCTGTCACCAACGCTCGGAGAAAGGGCAAGGGCCCTCAGCAGCAGATAGCCAGTATAAATATCCCAGCAGCTCCGCCGCCGCCGCAGCAGCAGCAACAACCGCAGCAACAGAATCAACAGGGATATAGAAAATATCAGAATCGGGCTCCTTTGGCAAACCGTCACTTCGAAGCACCACCTATGTCGTATGCGCAGCTCTTGCAAACTTTGCTTCAACTTCAGTTAGTTCAAAAGAGGACGATGGCTCCCTTGACAGGGGCACCACCACCGGGGTATGACTCAAATGCCACTTGCGATTTCCATACGGGGGCACCAGGCCATACGATTGAGAACTGCAAAGCCTTTAAGCACAAGGTGCAGAACCTGGTAGATGCCAAGATTATCAACTTCTCCGACAATGTGCCCAATGTTACCAAAAACCCCATGCCTCATCATAGGGGAGGCGGAGTGAACGCCATTATCGCAGAGGAGAGTGCAGATCTGCTGACTGATGTCAAAGACTTAAAGACGCCGCTTAGTTTCGTCAAAGCTAAGTTGTTGAAGAAGGGGTTCTTTCCAGGATGCGGAGAATTATGCATGGCTTGTGCTACACATCCTGATGGGTGTGAGCAGCTGGTAGAAGGTATCCAAAGTCTGATGTCTGAGGGTATTTTGCAGTTCAGCCGGAGAGTTGAAAGTGTATCAGGAGAGGTTGTGTTGAA
>CAWUDS030003066.1:0-28810 GCA_963859935.3 Lathyrus sativus
CAAGATTCTCGTGTGATGCTAAAATCAAAGATAATGATGTCAAGAAGACTTGAAGCTTCAGAGTGTAAATGAAAGGAAGTCTGAAAGCTCTCCTACTCATGTTCGTTTGAGTGACCAGTGTCTTGTAAAGACATGTTAGATGCCAATCTTGCTTTAAATTTATTATTTATAATTGGAATTTTTTAAACTCTTTTGTGTTGATTTATTGAAATTTCTACTTGAAAGTTTTCCATTATTCAATTGTTTGAAAATACCTTTGGTACCTTTGATTTGTGTTATTATGCAGAAAGTAGGCATTAAATCATCAAAGTGTGAGACACAAGAAATTGGACAAGGTTGTCAAAGGAAGAGAAGAATTTTAGTAAGTTTGTTGGGAGAATTTGCTAGTGAGCGTTCGCTTTATGAACAAATGATGAAGAACAAGTGAATACTCCTAGACTTGAGGCAGTAGCAAAAGGCATGTAAGTTCGTTGGGTGAACAAGCCAGCGAAGGTTCGTTGTGGCAACGTGTCAGCGAAGAGCTAGCAAAGCATCCCAGACTTGAGGCAGTAGCTAAAGGGTCATAAGTTCGATGTGTAAACTTGTAGGCGAAGTAGTTCACTAGGCAAATAATCATTCGCACGACGAACTTCAGAGTTGTCTCAGAGGCGGTTTAACTACGTAGAGGCACATTGGGTGCCTAATTTTATGTTCGTTAGGCGAATAATCTGTTCGAAATGCGAACATGACAGATCCTGAATGTATTATATAAGTACTTTTGGTCATTTTTAGAGATCATAACCTACCTTTACACACCAAAACCTAATTTTCTGAGATTTCTTCACCAAAGAGTGAGATTTTACACATAGAAGCTATATTCGCGTCTGAGTTTGATTCTTTGACGTGGATGCTCATTCATCTCCTCCCGAAACTTGTGAAACAAGCTACCATGGTTATGGGTAGATAAGTCATTTTTGTGTCAAGATTAGTGGTAGATAATCCTAAATTTTGTATGTATTTCTCTTGATATTTTGTATGTGAACAAGTTGATGAAGAATATATGGTGAAAAACCTTGTTTTCATGTAATGTTTGTGTTGGATCATTATTGAGAGATATGTTTCAACTATTGACCTCGCTTTTTCATCTTTCAATAAACAAAGTCCAGAGATAGTTTTGTGAGTTGATATTCACTAATATCAATCCTTTAATGTTATCATATTGATAGTTAGGTTGAGAGATCATCTAAGGACCAATATGATAAAACTCATAATTTATTTTAGAGATGAAACATCTTGAGAGGATATGTGATTATATTTATTTTTAATGAGTTCACATGCTTTGTTAAGAAAATACGTATGAAATGGATTATCGGGCCCTAATCTTGACATGTTTTTATCAGTCGATTTAAAACCGAAACTTTTACCGTTGATTATAACTTTTTATGCGATCGTTGCGTTACGAAACCAAAACAAACACCTTTTATGTTCTCTGTTTAAAACAATTCCAACTGTAGAACAACGGTAATATCACACAATCCCTGCAGATACGATAACAAAAACCCACACTAATACTGTTTCAATAAGACACAAGGGCATTTCACGAGGTATTATGGCCAAAATAACACACACACACACATGAATCAAAAATTCTTCTTTTGAACCAGATTGTAAACATTGTTCAATAGATCAGTAAATCATTGCACATTGAGTTTAGCATGTAATAGCTAAAGGTCGGGGAATATTTCTTGTCTATGAATCATAGTTAGTGACAGAGGTCTCTCCAAAGGTTTGTCTTGATGAAATTGTTGTGTGGATCTGAATAACAGAAGAGTTTGGAATACTCCCTGACCGACTCTCGATTGTAATGGGTCATCATGAGGGGGAAGCATTCACATTGATTCAAACACTCACCTAAAGGTTAAAGACTCACCCAAATGAGTGAGAGAGACACCACATATTCACCCAAAACCTAAGATGATAGGTGTATGAGTCCTCTCACTTATAAAAGTGCTCAACCTCTAAAATTCTGGCAAGCAGATCACAGATGTCCCAAGAGATGTCGAGCTATTGATCTCTACTAAAAACCGAATAAGGATAGAACAAAAACATTTTGTTTTCTTAAACTCAAGAACACTCTGAACCTTCAAGGTCAAAACAGTGTCATGACAGATGTTTCAACATCTGTCAATACATATACTTCAGACCAAAAGTGCAGACTGAATAAATCATAACAGAATGAAAAATAACACAAGATATGATTACCCGGTTCAATGTAAATCACCTACATCTAGAGGCTACCAAGCCAGGAATGAATTCACTATTAGTAGTATTAATTTAGAGCTAAACTCTCTCATTTACAACTCCTCACTTAATCCCTACCCAATATAATTCTATCTAGAAATCACCATCTAGATAAGAGAAACCCATCTCAATTCCTAAATCACCTCCTGTGATATCTAACAGTTACAATCTCCAACAACTGCATCAGACTGTTCAATTGAAAGACATTCCTTCCAATAAAATATTTAGCCAAGACTCTTGACTAACAATCATGCATGGATTTGCTTAAAAGCTTCATCAAAGAACAATACACAATCTATTACCTACAGGTTTCTGAATCTGTAAAACTATTTCTACCATAATGTATTAACCGATATAAAGGGTGACTTATAATACAAGAAAGTACACGACTCTCAAAACCCTAAACCCTTATTTTCTACTTTTACAAAAGTCTTAATAAGAATTCATATTATACCCTAGGTCTTGGTCTTCCTTTTATAGCCTTCAGTTGTCCATGGGCTTCGAAGTCTCTGTTTAATCTTCCTTTGACCCATGTTCTGATTGCTTCTTAAATCTTGGACCAAATCTGCAACAAATTTGTTGTACCAGATTAGGATGTTGAGTCCACAATTCTAGAACATCTTGACAGACATGTCTTCCTTCAGCGGATTTGTTCTTGTTGGAACATCTTGTGCAACATCATGTTTTACCAAAATTTTAGTCAAATCTTTAGAGCCTTCAATCTCTCCCTTTTGAAAAATTTTGGTTAAAACACCTTTTGCACAATAAACCCATGATGATACGGAGTGAGAGAGTAGAACGCCTTGAATTCATTTCAGCTACGGATGGAGGGAGTAGAAAGTCCTGAAGTCATTTCAGCTACGAATGGAGGGAGTAGAAAGTCCTAAAGTCATTTCAGTCGGATGGCCTGTCTTCCTTATGTTGAAAGTTTTCATTCTTCCTGTACACGAGGAAGAAGATACACACAACTACCCCTCAAACCTATAACCAATCTGTTTCTCGGAGCAACCAAACACCAACTTGAATTATCTCTACGAGGACTCAGGGGAGTAGACTACTACTCCGTGTAACTTAGAACACAAGACACAACTGTGTTTTAAACTCAAACACGCAATAAGGACTCAGAGAAGAAATTGAGACTCAAACATGATGTTAGAACATCCCATTCGATATCCTTGCAAAGCAATTGCAAAAATGGACTCCACACTAAAAAGGGTATCAATTATGTGTTGTAAGGACCAACACACAACCGAGATAAACACACACACATCCCCCTTTTTTTTAGCCAAAAAATGGCAAAAATAACCAACACAATTCCATACCCACATGGTACTTACCCAAACTCGGACATAAGCCATGAGGATACAACACAACAACATAAACACAATCTAAAAACCAAGAAGCAACAACCCCCTTTAAATACCCAAGCAGTTACTCCAGGAACTAACTGTCCATAGAAGTTATCGAAGAACAATTCAATGAAGACATAATTTTATTAGTAGCGCCAACTCTTTTAAGCAAGAGATCTATTCAACCCCCCTTCTAGATCCGCGCCATCGTCTAACAACAACGAACGTGAGGGGTGCTAATATCTTCCCCTTGCGTAACCGACTCTTGAACCCAAGATTTAGTTGCGATGACCTTGTCTTTCTCCTTTCTCTTAGGTTTTCTTCGATCGTTTCCTTTTCATGCGTTGGGATGAATAACGTTCGGTGGCAACTCTTCTGTTTTTCTGTCGGGTGTTTTTCGCAGTTGCAACATCATTCTAGCATTTTTATGCATGACCTGAAGAGTGAAAATATGCAGCAAATCCATTATTTTAATAAACAATTAGAGGTATTATGATTAAATTTGCGCCAGAATATATATATATATATATATATATATATATATATATATATATATATATATATATATATATATATATATATATATATATATATATATATATATATATATATATATATATTCCCTTTTATCATTTTGACTTGTTTGTATTAATAATATTTTTGAGCAACCTCTGTAAATTTTTAATAATTTGATAAATATAGATTAATTACAATTTTTGAAAATTTAAAGAACTAATTTATAATATATAAATTTTTTAATTTGAAATAAATATAGGAAATAACTTATAAGAATTTAAAGATTAATAAGATATAGGGCTGGCAATGAACCAAACCAACTCGAAAATAGTTTGCAACTCGATCTGACAATTAAATAGTTGAACTAGGTTCATGAACCAAATGAGCTCATTATGAGCGAAAAACTATGTTCATTAATTAAATGAGCTGAACTTGAACTAGTCATAGCTCGACTAGTTAGGTTCATGAGTCAACTTGATTCTATATGAGAATGATTATATTGTCTTTAAGAGTAAATTTAAAGATTTACTTCAAATTTTAACTCTAAATTGTCCCTTATGTATTAGTTATGGCAATTAAGCTGACAATTACATTTAGAGTCATTCTTGTCGGAGACATTATGACATTTGTTAAAATATCATGTGTAATTAATGTTTCAAGTGGTGTAATTATTTTGTGATAAAAATGTATCAATTTCTAGTAATTTTTTGTGTACTATTTCATTAAATTTGTAAGTTTCCTAAATATTTGATGAAGTTATGGATTTTTGAGATAAATTTAAACTTCAATTGAGTGTTTTTTGAATTAAACTTTCAAATGTGTATCTTGAAAATTGTGTAGTTTTTGAATTAATAGATTTTTGAAACAAAGTTAAATTCCATAATCATAACTTTTATTTTAGTTCAATATTTTCTTTTAAAAAATATTAATTTAAAATGTCAAATATATAAAAATAAAATAGACTTAAAAAATAGTCTTTAAGTCCGTCAAGCGAATGAGCTGTATCTAACGAGATGAATCAAATAGTTCATGAACTTTTAACGAGTTGAGTTTGAGCTTAAAAAAAGTTCGTGTCAAACTCGAACCGAGATTTAAGCTGAACTAATTCTTAACGAGTCGAGCCGAATTAAAGTGAGTTCGACTCGACTTGACTCATTTTCAGTCTTAATAAGATATAATTTCACATCTGATAAGAGAAAATTTCAAATTATATTGTATTTATGTGTCGTTTTAAACTTTTAAAATTTAACTTAAACAAAATAATTAATAAGTTTTATCATGTTAACATATATTCTAATTTTTATTCAAAAAATGATTTTTCAATTTATTTAATATAATTTAAATTCACTTTAAAAAAATATATTACCTTAACATTTTATCATCTAAATATAATAAAATTCAGAAAAGACACTACATTTATACTAAACTATTATTTTGAAACTAGTACATATAGTATTAATGAAATGGTACAATTCAAAATAGTATTTATTTTTACAATTTGTTAAAATTATAGCTATTTAAAATGGAAGAAATACCTATTGTCGTGTATATGAGATAGACTTTTTTTTAATAAAATGTTAAAAGCTTTAATTTTGGTATATATTCATAATATAACCTAACATTAAACTAAATGATTTAGGGTTATGTGTTGTTAAATAAATGGATGTGAGTTAATATGAAAAATACTATAGGTTAGACAAATTTTACCTTGTAATGAACTTTTAGAATATGGTAATTAGGTATTTTAGGAAAATTAAATTTTAAATAATTTAAAGATTTCAATTGAATTTTTTTATTGAGTTGAAAATTTATTCATTTTAAAAAAAATTTAGGTACAAATTTGTAAATATTTAGAATTTATATGGACTAATTTTCAAAAATTCAAAACTTAGACAAATATATATATAAAGTAAAACTAAATATGACATTAGATAAAGTAGAATAGACATTTGAAATTCTTATTAATTAATTGACTTTTAAAATTTATCAAATTTGACATACACAAAATATTCATCAAAAGAATATAAAACTTCTTTCATTTAAAACTACTCTAAATTTATAATCAAAACAATGGAATTTAAATTACCTTCTAAAATTACATGAAAACAAAATCTTTCTTCCAAACGTACTCTAATATAATTGTGTACGATTCTGAATTTTATTTCCTTTGACACTCGAACTTCATTAATGATGTGAAATTCCACTAATCATGTTTCATTGCTTCTACTATAACTTGTATTAAGATTTAGGACTAGGATACACCTCTCTTCCTAACAAACTTAATTTTCAAGTTTGAAGATTTATGCTTCACATACCAACATTGTTTTACATTTTTAAAATTTATTGCTATAGTTTGTATGCATTCAATATCATTTAGGAGGACATGCATAAGATGTTAAATACTAAAAATATTTCCAGGTACCAAAAACTACCGCAAAGTCCACATTGTAAGTTGATTAGATATATCCACGTGGCTTGGAAAAAATAATAAATATAGCAATGAACTAGTTCAACAGCGTTAAGAACCTCGTTTACTATTTATTCCAAACAAATATTCCTTCCATTAAAATCATAATGGTTTGATAGATTGACTGAAGCATGCATACAAGAAACATAATATCGACATTGATATATTAATATCGATAATAATTTAAAAAATAAAATGAATAAATTAAATATAATTATAAACATCAGTGTCAATTTTAGATACACATAAATACAAATTTACTGTTAATTCAATTTATTGTTGTGTTATTTCTGATGTACATAATCGTAGCACCAACTCCTTATAACACTATAGGTTATGTCATTACTCATTTTTATGTTATTAGGCTTAATTTAAAACATTATAATAGAAATGTTCCAATAAAAGAAATAATGTGTTCTATAAATTTTGTTGTTTGAGAAAATCCCATAGAATACATGCTCTATTATCTTCCACTATGTATATAGTTCCATTTGAAATTGTTCCTTTTCAATTATGTTTTGTGTATCTCAATTACTTAATTCGAATTTCATAAAATATGTTTTATTAAATTTGATCTATGCATGTTTCTGGATCTAATCGCTTTTTAACGTTGCTTATTCGTTAACTGTATTTTATTGTTCGTCGCCATGCTTAATACGCCAATTAAAAATATAATTCATATAGTGTTGATAACACTTGTTTAATTGATGCTATAATCAAATAGACATAAAATTTGCTTAGAAAATTGGCGATATAATAACTAGTAATAAGTCTAAAATTACCGAACTAGTAGATTAATTCGTTAATCATATTCGTAACTAGATAACTTGCTTTCAATTGTCCAAAAACTTTGAAAATCCTCCATTCATTTCAATCGGTTAAATTAACTCAAAAGTCCTTGCGATACGACTCGAGTGTTGCTTGCCATATAGTACCCTTTAATAACACATTTTTGACCTATATGCGACAATATCATTCGTCGTCATGCTTAATACAACAATTAGGAATATAATTCATATAGTGTTGATAACACTTGTTTAATCAATCCTATAATCAAATAGGAAAAAAATGTGCTTAGAAAATTGGCGATATAATAACCAGTGATAAGTCAGAAATTACTGAACCATTAGATTAATACATTAATCATATTTGTAACTAGATTATTTACACACAATTGTTCAAAAACCCTTGAAAACCCCACATTCATTTCAATCGATTAAATTAACTTAAAAGTCCTTCTGATGTGACTCAAGTGCTGCTTTCCATATACTACCCTTTAATAACTTATTTTTTACCTGTGTGCGACATCAGATCAATCATAGATTTGATACCTTAGTGCACATTATCAATAGGCTCCTAACTAGTGACTCGACCAAGTATCACTCCCCTTTTCACGCCTTGTATCACAAGCTACCTATATACCAATCTATTAAAGTGTTTAGCTATGTATGCTTTTCCTTTACAAGACTTTATAAAAAAACACAAACTAGAATTCAAAAGTCAAGAGTGTGTGTATCTAGGAGTCTCTTGTCAACATAATGGTTTAAGGTTTCAGAGTAAATCTGGGAAAGTGTTGATCTCCAAAAATGTTGTATTCCATGAGTATCACTTTCCTTTTCCTACTATGTTCCTTCTAGATCCCATTCTTTTAGGCAAACCTAATTGTCATTCTAAGCCCCTTATTTTTTCTCACTTATCCCCTTATCAACCATCCAATATAATTGTCACAAATTCAATGGACAATGTCCTTTCTCCTAAAATTGTGCAGGATAGCTTGTCATATTTACTCACGAATTGACAGGTCAAGTCCTAATATTGATGTTATACCTGAACATAAGTTACCTCAAAACACCTCAAGCATGCTTTTTCCAAACCCAAGTAGCATCAAGTTATACAACTTGAATATGATGCTTTCTTGGACAATCAAACTTGGAATTTGACATCTCTACCACCTCATAGAAAATATGTTGGATGAAAAGGGGTTTTCAATGTCAAGGAGAATCCCGATGGCACATTGAATAATTACAAAGTCACACTTGTAAACAAAGGATATCATAAAAAATTTGGCTTTGAATTTAATGAAACTTTTTATCTAGTTGTGAAACCAACCACAACCAGAGTAATTCTCACTCTTGCCCTGACCAACTGTTAGCTGAGATTTTTGACAAGGAAAAAATCTCAGCAATGGGCAAAGTTGAAGGTGCACTGACGACGTGTACGTAAGAAGAGTCTTGGGTCGAAGAGATTTAGGACTTAGTATTTTTGAAAATGTTGTAGGAAGATTTCGACTGCGTGAGATTTTGACAGCATCAAGTGTGTCGAAGAGGTGGTTATTTGAGCACGCAAATGTTACGTTCGAATATGAATAACTACTTGTGGGTTTCTTTCTGAATGACGCGTGGAGAGAGCACCAAGGCGGGCTGCATGCAATGCTTCACATGGCAAACACTAAAGATAGTAACCTTAGAAGAAGTTATTCTTATACTAGTATATATTAGAGTTCATTTGTAGAATCCGGGGTGTTCATTTTACTACTGAAATCTGACTTAAAACTCGAAGTACCAGCGTTCAGAGAAAAAAATCATGGTTGAGAGAATGTATGATCAGTGAAACACCATCTTTTATTTAATGCAAAGTCTTTAAAATTCCTTTTACTTTGCCTCATCAGTTTATTTTCAATCTTGTTCAAGTATATTACTTCATATTTTCATTTGTTGTTTTTTTCTTTACATTTTTAATGTTGTCGAAGCCCATATCTTTTATGTTCTTTTAGTCATTTTTTCGACGAAGTCGAAACTAGGTTCTACCAATAGAAAACTAAAACAAGGTTTTTTGGCATATGTCCTATGATTCACTAGTTGATCCTGCAAGTAACCTTTAACTAAGACACTAGCGATTGTTTACCAATTTTCTATGTAAACAAATTGCCACGCCTAATGGGACATGTGCTAAATTACGTATCTTTTACATATATTCTTGGTTTTCTCTCTTTTAAACTTGTTATATGTTCATGAGTGTTTCTGGGTAGTTTGCATGCGATTAAGAAGTGGAAAATCTTTGTCCAAAATGTCACGTCCTCCTGTAGATAATGTCAATCGCCAGAGCAATCCTCAAAATGTAGTACAATAACCACACGTGTTAATGGTTGAAGAGCCAGTTATCTCAACACCAATTAGGAAAACTGCTTCAGTGGGGTCGACAACGCGAGTCACAGTGATACCATCGCAAGGGGCTACACCCTCGCTGCAATCAGGGAAACCTCTTATTAATCCTACAGTTGTGAGACCTTTGTTTGGGTTTTCAATGCCACCAAGTGGTAGGCACTACCCCTATGGTATGCCAACGTCGGTGATGGCTAACCTTCGGACGAACATGTCAAGCTTTAGTGAAAATACAGGGGCTACAATGCCATTGTATGGTCCTTACAATACCTCAACATCAACCATTAACAATATGGCGTGACTAGGAGGGATAAGTTACATGCCTCAAAATACATTAACTTTAAATACGACCTCTATGATGGCTATGAGGAAGCAAATGGATGAGAGTAATTTAGAATTAGTTAACACTTTCAATTGAGTTTTATTGGGGCAATGATACCTTTATAAATCCATCTGCAATTAGTTAGGATTCAAAGGCAAACTGAGATCCCAACTGAGTTAAGAGTAGTGTTTTTTTATATGGGTGTTGGATATTTGTAGATAAAATGGACTCTTTGAGGATGTTCTACATTATTTCTAAATAGCAGGAGGCTTAATGTGTCATCTTTACTCCTTTAGGTCGGGTCATAACTTCTCATCTTGTTGGTCATGGCACATCTTCTACTGTCAAGGTCTCCCCGACGTTCCCTATTCAGAGTTAGCCTTCTCTTGGAGTTACTGCTATAGTTCTTAATGATAGGGCTCAGTCCCCTTATCCTAATAACAAAAGGGGACGAAAAAAGGATTAGAGTCCTTCTACAGAAGAGGGTCTATCTAAATGGACCCAACTGTTTAGAGGTGCCACTTCAAGTTCGTCCACTACTCTCCTCAAGTTTGTCGCCTATTTTTTCTTCTCGAATTCATCACACTCCTCAAAAGGCACTTCCTGCGATGATTGAAGAGAATATTACTTATCTTAAAAATCTTCTTAAAATGGAGAAGATGGAGCTCTTTTCAAAAGCCACGTTATACACTTATCGGATTGCTGGACATGGTGACGTTTGAGCCATGGATGATCATTTTAAGGAAAAGGATGCATATAAAGGGAAATGTAAGGCAGTTGAATGTTCACATGTGTTTTTAACAAACAATTATGAGTTTATATAGTCTGTGAGATTAAGTTGAAAAATGTCTTAAGCAACTTGTGCAAAATACGTGTAGAAGAAAGTATGTGTGTGAAGTGACTGTGAATGTCTGTATACAGGTAAAGTGAAGACAAACTTTAAGGATGAAAAAGCTTGAATTAAAAATGGAAACTGCAATAAATGACATTAAACAAAAAACAGTAAATAACAATGAATAGAAAAGTGTTTCAATTAAGGAAACATAAAGACAATAAATAAAATGACGCAGATTCATGCATGATTCTCACAATTTTTTTTTCTCTTTGACTCGGGTACTCCAATTCTTTAGAGAAATATATGAATTTGTGTGACCTTCATTACAATGTATGATCCGACTAAACAAAAGGGGAATATTCTTAGAAAATAGACATGTATTATTAAGAACATGAAACTTAGCTTTATGAAGAAATGTCGCGTTGTTAGAACTTACAAACTTCTGAAAATAATCATCACACGTTCGTATTTGCTCTTAGAGACTAATAATTTATTGCTCGTTGAAGGTAGTTGATGAAAACCCTTAGTGCTAAGACCTCTCTCAAGTCTTTGGTTTCTAAAAATCTTCTAAGTCTTTGAAGTTCGTCAAATGCTTCGACTTCGATATGGTGTCAAGTGATCAATTATATATGTTCTTAAGGCTCCTCCAAACCATGTTTCAAAATCTGCTCGAGATTCTTCCAAACCATATTACACACGCTAGTCAAAACGTCCCAGTCAACGTATTTGTTCATGTTGACTTGTGTCAATAAATGCTAACAATTACCATTTCCTTTATGCAGTATTCAATTGATTTTTTCCCAAATAGAAATTTCAGGCTAACACTTAACAAGAAAGATCCACCCTTCAACATGAAGTGTTGGCCCTTTGGGAGAAGGCTAGTTGTGCAGAGTCTCTTCAAGAAGAGGCGAAAGTTCATGGATCTCCTTCCTTTCAAGCTATCAATATTACTAAGCTTGGATGCTCTCTAAAAATGGAGAAAAAGTCTTGAAAAGAGGCTACCACTGCTACAGCGGAGATGAAGTCCCATGCTGATGATCTTTTGGTATCCCTTCGACAGCAGAATGAATCTTGGGCTAATGATTATGAAGCCTATAAGGTACGAATGAATAGAATGAGGAAGGAGGTTGATGAGTACCCCCATCAAACTCTTAAGAGGGTGTACGCAGCTTTCAACCAAGCGGCCGACCAAGTAGAAGTACTTCATCTTGATATCCTTATTCCCTATTCGCAACTTAACCCATTTAAGTTTGTTTAGGATGAGCCTTTGTGGAGAATTTCGGTGTGGCGTCTCAAGATAGAGAGACTTGATTTCTTTTTAGTTGTAATGTAAACAGGGTATTGCTCCCTTATGTTTTCTTTCCATTTATATGAACAAAAGTATTCATTTATTTACAGTTTTCATTTGACGTCTCCTTTGTGCACGTTGTAATCTATTTTATATTTTCATGGTCTTCCTGCTTTACTATTTGGGTTTTCCTTAACTCAGTTTCTTAGCTTCAAACTAACTTATGGCTCCTGATCTTGATATGATTGAATTTGTTTGTTTTAGTAAGTGGGACTTGCACCATTACTATTGTATTATCTAGATCATTCTTGAGTGGGATCCAGTAGGATCTTTGAATCTTGTTGTTGCCTGTCTCTTTGGTGAGATTCAAGGTATTCTCTAAATTTTATTATTCTGATCAAATGAGAGTCAGATTAACTATCAAGCTTAGTTGTTATATGTCCCATCCAATGAGAGCTAGTGCACCTGCTCCGATTATCACTACTCGTCTGCTCGAAGGGAGAAGGTGCAAGTCTTCAGTGTCATTAGGAATCGTTCGTGGCCAAATTTTGGATTCTTGTCCCTGCCCCCGAGTATTGTCCTAGTTCGGATGGACGTCTCTAAGAATCCACCACCTACACTCTTGGAATGACTAGTTCCTAAGAGGGGGTCCACCAGCTGCGCTTCAAACGCGTTCCGCCTAGTGGAACTATGATTCATAAACACAACCTATGCCATATTTTCTAGGATTACAATAGTACTCGTACATATAACATTCCTTTTAGGCAAAAGATTTATTTATTTAAATTTGGAATAACCTTGAGAGATACTTATCTTATGTGCGGAGAATTGATACATTAGACAATTGGCTCTAGGAAATCCACATCTAGCCGTCTAGCGATCAGTCTTAGCGAAATGCTGGAGGTATACTGAGACTCATATCATTTTGAAAGGTCTTATTTATCATCCTTTGGAATGTCGCGCCCGCGTTCTTCAACCTAAATGGCATTACATTGTATTAGAAGATGGCTTGCTTGGTCAAGAATTTTGTTTCCTCCTATATCATTCAAATGTAGGTATATCCAGAGTAAGCACCCATGAATGATAACAACTTGTATTTAGTTGAGTTATTTAACAATTTATATATGTTAGGCAGTGGATGAGTCTTTTGGGCACACTCGGTCGAGACCAATATAATCAACACACGTATAGACCTCGCTTCCTAAACGTTTCCTTAACTAATGTAGGAAGGTCATTATGTTTATTTTACTTCATAAATGGAGTTGGTTGCTAACAATCTTCCGATCGTGCCAGCAGTAGAATTGTGTATTCTCTAGAGACTGCTTTCTTCTTCATTATCCGCGTCAGTTCATATGGCCAGGTGGTAGGAGTTGATTCAATCGATATGCCTCATTCGTGGCCATTGGATGGATCTAGTGGATCCACGAGGTTTCTTTTCTCCTTCTATTTTGGTCGGTGTGTAAGTGATCCACTTTCATGTTCACATGTGAGCTCGGATCCTATCCATTTACAGGGTTGACTGAGTTTCTTAAACTGATAAGGCCCATCACTATGATAGACAATGGTCTTGAATTCTTTACAGATGCTCATTACTACGAGAACCTTGGATTCGCGGCAAATACTCATTCCTTCAATCGCGATAGTGCTGATCTTCAACTACATGCGATTTTGTTACCAGATAAAGTGAGATATGGTGATAATGAAAGGCTCGGGGAAGCTGGAGGAAATGTATTTTGCCACAACGTTGGAAATGAAATGAACTTCAAACATGATTTTTTCGTGATTTGGATTTGGATCAAACGGGACCACAGTTCAGTAGTAGAACTAGAATTGGTGTTGAATGGTGACATAAGACTCTAGAAGCGGTCATGCTGATCTCCGATACGATGGTGCGGGGTGGACCTACAAGATTAGCACTCCAACACTTAAATTTGTTAAAATGTCCAAGATAAATGAATTGAAAAATAGAGATCAGAAAAAGTACCTTGAATCTCATGTGTGCTGATTATATACGTTGGATAATTTCAATTGGATTATGCATGGTTAGGCCTTTGGCCGGTCGAGAACAATAACAACCAAATTTCTTGAGTTATATCCATACAAAGGACACTTTCTTAGATTTATTTGTCGATAAAATTTGTTATTCATGGCATTACCAGCGTGTTGCGTTGCGTCGACCCCATTCCTTTGATTTGCGAGTGGAGATTTCAGGGAGAATTAGAATTACATTGATGAATCCTAATTTATTCTTCGATTGTAAAGCTACTTTCACCTATCACCTATCGAGACCATGAGTGATATTTTACAATGTTGAGGGACAGTGAAACTATGGTGTGGCAAAAGTTATCACTATGATCCATAAAAACGGGGTTAAGAATGTCTGTGTGGTAGTTATCAGTAGGATCGGTGGTGGAGATGGGTATTAAATAGGTGAGTGAATAGTTTAAGGGAAGAGGTGGTGGCATGGGTGGAACGGAGTCGATAAACTCGTCAACGATCGCCATTGGTAGAGAAGAGAGAGGGAAAATGTATTTGTGAAGGAAGAAAAAGCAACACTGACAAAAATAACCTTTGGTTAGGATGAAATTTGAATATCACATAAGATGACATACGATAAATAGGGTGAAAAGAAAATCAAACTCTCTGAAGGGTCCTTGATACCCTGTCATTTATGAATACAAGATAGAAATTTTGCTGCATCAAATTAACTTTCTATTCATTAATTTCCATATTAGTTAAAGTACTATTGAAACCAAACATACACATTCAAATACTAAAATCACTAATTGAAATCAACAACAGAAATATTAAAACAAAAGCAGCCACTTTGATTGTTTGTTAGAACTCTTTCTCATCAATCCAAATTCATCTTCTTAAACTCCACTTTTTTGTTCTTGGACACATGTTGAAGAAGATCACAAACTTTCCTTGATGTTGGTCTCTCCATCGGTGCGGTTTTAGTGCATTGCAAAGCTATCTCAAGCACTTGAAATGCTGCAACTTCTTCCAAAGGTAAAAGTGGTTTCAACTCGGGATCTATTAGTTCCTCGCGCTCGGTTCCTTTCGTGTCAATAAACCTCTCCACCCATCTCACCATGTCTATACCTGTTCTAAAAGCTTCATCTGTTGGCATTTTGCCACTCACAAGTTCCATTAGTACAATTCCCATGCTGTAAACATCACTTTTCTCTGTCGCCTTTAGCGAGTATCCAAACTCTGAAAAATAAGCAAATGTGATTCATGTGTTAATAGTTAAGCAAAAGTGCTTATAGTATAAGTGCTTATGATGTTCATTACCTGGAGCTATGTAACCATAAGAGCCTGCAAAACAAGAAGTAGATTCGGTATTAGAATCATGATTCTCGATGAGTGCTTTTGCCAATCCGAAATCTCCCAAGTGTGCATCCATATTAGAATCTAGCAATATATTGCTGGATTTGATGTCCCTGTGAATGAGCATTGGCACGCAATCGTGATGAAGATACTCCATTCCTTGAGCTAACCCTAACGCGATTTTGAACCTTGTCTCCCAATCAAGGTTTCTCTTTAATTTAAGAGCATTTCCGTGTAACCAATCCCAAACACTTCCGTTTTCCATGTACTCGTATATCAACAGATTACAACCATTTCCTTTGTTTCTATTGCTACAACAACCAATCAGCTTCACCAAATGCCGATGCTTAATCCTGCCCAAAGTCTTTATTTCTCTGATAAAGCTTTTATGTAACAGATATTCGTCTTTCAAAGAGATCTTCTTGACAGCCACGGTTTCTCCGGTGGGTAGTTCAACTCTGTAGACAGTTCCGGAAGCTCCAGCGCCGATTATGAATTCGTCGCTCAAATTGTTTGTAGCAGCCATGATGTCTTCCCACCTGAAATCTCGTTTTCCCGGTGTACTTACTGGGAACAGAAGCCGTTTCTTTGCTTGAGATGTAGAGGAAGAGAAAACACAGGCTAACTCGCTATCTTTGTTCCAAAAAAATTGCCTATTTCTCAAGAAGATTTTCACTGCAACAACAAGTATTACAATTGCTGCTAGAGTTGAAATCGCAGAGATTATGACCACAGCTGTCTGACTTAACCCTGCTAGCTTATTTTGGGAAGCATCACCGCGATTGCAGCTACGGAAAGAGGCTCCACAAAGATGAAAGTTCCCTACAAAGGCCTCATACGGCCAGCGAGAGAATTGCTTATCCAATGCACCTTGAAAATTATTATAAGAGATATCAAGCTTATCCAAGCTAATCATTTGACTAATGGATCGAGGAACTTCGCCTGTGAGTTGGTTGTGAGACAAATCAAGTGCTTCTAATTTCGATAACGAACCAAGAGAAGCCGGTAGCTGACCAGAGAGATTATTGTAACTTAGGTCCAAAACTACTTGGAGATTTTGAAGATTTCCAATCTCATTTGGTATGTCACTACTAAAGACATTTCTAGATAGATTGAGCTCATAAAGATTTCCCAACTTACCTATCGCATGAGGGATTGGTCCGGAAAAATTATTACGATCAAGTCTAAGGACATTAAGCGATACAAGATCGCCGATACCATCAGGGAGACTTCCATTCAGAGAATTCTTATTCAAAGAAAGAACCAACAACATCGGTAATTTTAATAGGTCTAGCGGAAAAGGCCCGGAAAATTGATTGAATGCAAGATTAAGCTTTCCTAAACTAGGCAAATTTCCAAGCCATGACGGTATGTGACCAATAAGAAGATTATTGCTTAAATCAACAGAGGAAAGTTTATTACACAGAGATAGTTCACCTGGTATTGGCCCTGTGAGAGAATTTCCCGAGAGATCTAACAAAGAAAGATCAACGATTTTTCCCAACGTCCTCGGAATTTCACCAGAAAACTTGTTACCTCCTAATCTTAGCCTCTTGAGGGACATAGAGTTTCCCAAGTTTGAAGGAATTTCACCATCAAATTCATTACCTGTAACATCAAAAGAAAGAAAATCTCTTGAGCTACACAATGGAGCCAAACTTCCATTCAACCTGTTCTTCGAAAGATTAACTCTTGTCAAGTTTGCTACATTCGCCATTTGACGAGGAATACCACCTTCAAGAGAATTGTTGTAAAGCATGAACTGCTGCAAATCTTTGAGGTACCCAAACGTCGCAGGAATTCCACCGGAGAGGTTATTATCTGCCAAATCAAGCACAGTCAGTTTATGACAGTTCCCAAGCGTAGCCGGAAGCTCACCAACAAGCTCATTCTGTCTAATATGAAGAAAACTCAACTCTTTCAATCTTCCAATCGTAATCGGAATTCTTCCACCAAAATTGTTACCAAAGAAATCAACCATTTTCAAATTTGAGCAATTACCAATCTCATTAGGTATATTCCCCGAAAATTGATTATCATAAAGATACAAAATTTCCATCATTCCAAGCATCCCAATCTCTTTAGGCAAAACACCATGCAACTTGTTATGATACAATGCAAGTGTTTTCAAGTTTGTTAAGTTTCCTATAAAAGGCGAAACCGAACCAGTTAAACTATTGTTGTGAAGCAAAAGATCTGTTATGTTCACCAAACCATAAATCTCAATAGGAATTGTTCCATTGAGAAAATTGTTGGATAAATCAATTTGCTTCAGTGACTTGCATTGACTCAATTCAGATGGAATCTCACCATAAAGACCATTCATCGATATCAATAAATGCTCCAAATTTGTTGCATTGGAACATAACTTTTTTGGAATTTTTCCACTTAAAGGGTTTCCCAAAAGAACCAAGTATTTCAACTGATGCATGTTACCGAATTCTTCTGGAATTCCTCCACTGAGCTTGTTCATTGACAAGTCGAGATTTTGAAGGTTACCCATTTGAGATAAAGACGGTGGAATGTGACCCTCGAGCTTGTTTTCTGTTAAACTGAGATAATTAAGCTCGTTCAATTGACCGAGTTGACTCGGAATCTCCCCAGTTAAGGTGTTGTTTGCAAGGTTGAGAATTTGGAGGCTTCTGAGCTGACCCAGTTGACTCGGGATTGTGCCGTTGAGTTTGTTGTCAGAAGCAGTGAAGCGGATGAGGTTTGTACAGTTTCCCAACTCGGACGGAATCGGACCTGTCAACTCGTTGTCTTGCAAGATCAAATTCTGTAACTCAGTGAGTCGATCGAGTTGACGCGGAATCGAACCGGTGAGTTTGCATGAAGCCAAACCAAGGACAACAAGGTTAACAAGATTACCCAAAGAAGATGGAATTTCGCCAGTGAGTTTATTGTCACCGATTCTCAAAACTCGGAGACTCACTAAAAAACCCAACTCGTTAGGAATTTGACCAGTGAGTTGGTTTGAATAAAGAAGCAAAGATTCTAACTTAGTGAGATTAGAGAGAGAAGGTGGAATGGGACCCACAAGATGATTAGCTGAAAGATCAAGGTGGAGTAGGTTTTGTAAAAGACCGAGTGAAGATGAAATTGACCCAGTGAGTTTCGAGTCAGACAAGTTGAGTCCAACCACAACATGCGACAAGTCACATGAAACACCTCTCCAAGTACAATAATCAGTGTTATTATCCTCCGACCAATTCCCCAAAACATTTTCAGGGTCATTCAGAAAAGAAGACTTAACCTCCAAAAGCACTTCTTTAGTTATCATCTCATTTTCACTACAAAGGACTAGTAAACCAGAAGAGAAGAAACACAAGAGAAGTGAAAATGTTAGTAATGTTTTCATTGTTGTCGCCATTTTTTGAGTAGCATGAAGTGTGTTTGGGAATATAATAGTAGTAGTAAGAAAATGAGAATTAATTGAGTTGGTTGAATACGGTGGTGGTTGTTCTTGGATTGTGAGAAGAGAAGACGCGTGGTTGCAGAAAATTAAGAGGATTCATTTGCATGCATGCATTGGGAAGTAAGATTGATTGGTTTATGATGCATGGAGTTGGAATGAGATGATTGGAGATGAAAGAGGTGGTGGATGTAATGTTATAAATGTGAAGCGATGAGGTTGAGATTTTGAGAAAGTCAAAATGATGTAATAAATATGAAAGAGAAAGTGGTGAAGTGGAGTAAGGAAGATTTGGAGGGATACAGTGGTTGACAGAGATAAATATAATCTGTGGGTTTTGGTTTTTGGCTGATTTCTTACTTGAAGGAAAGGTGACCCTAATTAGAAAGGAGGCAGTTCGTTTTCCATTTTTGAATCTTTTGGTATTCTGTTACTCTATTATGTCTATAAGTTTTAAAAGAAAAACTAAAAACATCCAAATCAATTGTGTTATTAAGTAGTAGGGCTGGGCACCATATCGGGCCGGTTCGGGTTCGGGCCTAAAACTTCAAACCGGTCAATCCATAAGGTGAGATATTATAATCTGTTTTTAACTAGATTGTAATTTTTGATTGTCGGGTTCGGTTGTATTCGAGTTCGGATTATTAAGTCGGTTATTTTTTAATTTTACAGATTCAATAACATTAATATTATACTCCATTTTAACCATATTTCTCTTAAAACTAAAACAAATTCAATAACATTAATACAACCAAATTGTTTAACTAAATTAAAATTAATCCTTCCAAGGACCATATAAAATCTAAATTTGAATTATTCAACATAAATTCTATGTAATAATACAACTAAAGCACCATTGTGAAGTGCAGGGAATGAGTCACAAACAGTCTGAACAGCAAAAGGAGTAAGTGACGTACACTGGCTAATGTTCAAAGTCATTAAACCATCTTCATCATTTTCACCACTCACAGTTCCCCACATCTGTCTGTTATGTTTTTGCAGTAGTATAGCCCAAGTGACCTCAGATGAGGACACCTATTTGCCAATGCTATTACACTTTCATCTGCAGCAACAACATCAGAGTCATGTTTGCACTGTTGTTAATCACAAAAACTAAGAACAACACAACTAACTAATTGGATAGAGTATATAGAAAATAGCGCGAACGAAGTACCTGTTATAAGGACACAACCACATAAGTCAAGTGTTCTAAGATCAGGGCACCCATATGCTAAACTCATCACACCTACATCACTTATTTGTTCACACCATCCAAGGTTCAAAGACTGTAACTCATTGCAGTAATGTCCAATTGCCTGGATTTCATAAAAAAATCAATGAGGTAATCTAAACAGACCCTAATTCCTATATGAAATTGATGACCAATATATTGTAATGCAATATACCTGTAATGTCCAATTTGTGACTCATAAATTCCATGTAGCTAATAAGGTGGAGCATACAAGAACCTAATAATGCAAAAGAATATAATTGTCAACAACATGTAAGCAAGATTTATAATTAGAGAAATACGAGATTAGGCCACTCATTATTAGGCATGTGCTTCTGGTGCAAAAGAATATAATTGTCAACAACATGTAAGGAATATAATGTATTACTACTGCACTTACCCTCAGAGTCTTTCATGTTGCAGCATGTGCTTCTGGTGTCTGAAAGAGTAAAACCATAAAATAAAATGAGATATGCCTGACTACCTGCATAATGAGAAGCAACTGAATTTCTTCAAATGAAATTTGAAAGAAACCATTACATATTGTGCACTGTCATCTTCAAGGTCGGAAGCTGCAATTTGAAAGAAACCATTGCAGATTGGTACACTTAAATAACAGCAGAAGCAAGTTTGTCTCTTGAAACAATTTTAGTTTCAACCCATGTAGCAATGCCAAATCAAATCAAGTGCTTAAATCATAAAATGTGTTGAAAGTGCCAAACAATTTTGGTCAAAATCATATTATATTAGTTAAACCATGATATCACCAGAGGAAAAATCAGAACTTTAAACTTAATGTAGATCGTCAAAGTGAAGGAAGTTTCAAGCATAAATAGATTAAATGAAGGAAAACAAACTTTGAATTGCAGTTAAAATATTGGCACAGAAGAAATGCAAAGGACCTCTCAATTTCAGGCAATATTAGCTAGTGCGGGTTTTCATAGACAGAGATAATTATTCTAATAAACAAGTTTTTAAGTTTCTCATTACTCCTACGAGTCTAAACGAATGATTAATCGAATGCCTACCGTACTACCCCAGGTTAACAAAATTTAACTCCTCTCCATAATTAGGAGGGATTCAAGCAAGTTACAAGGGAGAAAAGTTCATTTTTCTCGTTCAAACATGTTGTAAGTATTACTTCTGCACTGCAGTTTTTTTTAGCTTACTTGTTGTTAATTTCCTCCATAAATGAGGGGAATTTGGTTTAGCAACCAAAACATACACCACTAATTAGGTGCCCTTTCTTGATGTGTTATTTGATTGGCAGGAGTATAACTCGTGAGGTCCTTATCAAGGACAAATTTAGGGAGAAAACAAATTCCAGAAGTTCATTTTGATTAAAATATAAAGGTCAGCCAAAAACAAGTAACTTGATTAGAATCTACAATGCATCATGAACATGGGTTTCTCTGTTTATAATATTTTCTGTATAAAAAGAGAAAGATAAACTGAAGACACCAACCTGACATCAACAGGAGCCCGTTTGTTCCCATTCTTCTCATGATCGACACCATTGGGTATTCCCTATATGTTATTATGTATTAGTAAAATACAATCTAACAACATAAAATTTTGTTATTATTAGTTATTAAATGTAAAGATAGAACATTTATGTGTAAATCACACTCAATAATTTGGTTATAGTTTTCCTTAAACTATCAAACATAAGATCTGATAAACCCTTCCCATTTGTTTTTTCTACAGCTCTTCTTCACAAATGCCTAATGATTGTATTTCTAATCCTATATTGTCTTGTGTAACCACCCAATGTTCAGTTTCATACCACATTTTTCTGTTGCAGATTACAACCAAAACATCCTTTACTTGATTTACCCTACTTGGAATCTATGACCAATATCTTATATCTTACATTATGTCCAATGTGTTCCCTCCTCATCCTTAATACATCTCATCTGATTTGAGTTTGTTGTTCTCTCTATATTTAGTAAATTTAAACTGATTCATGTCATGTAGATTCGACAAATTTTTACATCGGTTGTCATATAAATAGACTATGAAAAATCAAAGTTATAAATGCTGATAAAGGAGAAAAAGTGAAATTCATTGTCTTACCTTGCCCTCTTTCCATCTTATAGGGGTAGCAGTGATATTTGTTGTTCCTTCTTCAAGGAAGGTAAAAGTCTTTGAAAGTTTTGAATCTTCAAAATAGGGATTCTGATTGAAGTTCTGAACATGAAATGGTTACTGGTTATTTTTTGTCAATAGAAAGTTAACATTTGGTTATTCTTCAATCCTCAATGAATAAGTTCACAGCTTCACAAAAATCATAGGGAAATATCCTCAATGATATTGTTATCTGCCAATCTTGGAATGTATATCAAGGGAAAGATCAGCTCACCTTTACAACGGATAAATAGTGCTAACAGATTCAGTAAGATTATCATAGCTCTCAACCATCTCAGTCTATTGCTGCAAATCAGGAGGCGTAGCACGGCTAAAAAGGAATTTAAAAGTGAGACTGACTAATGTTTCTGATTATTAGTATAATAGTACAATACTCGTTGCTAAACACGCAAATGAAAGAAAAGGAACAAACCAGTCCAGACATTGTACATCATAAAAGATCATATTGTAATTTTGTAATTTTGTACATCATATTGCAAAAATGGGAAAACTGTAATTTTGTACCAAAAATGTAAAAACAGATATTGAGCAGAACAAAATAATAGAATCATAAAAGAAACCAAAACCAGTCCTATTACCTGCATCTCCGTGAGCAAAGTGACAGTCATCACCAAAGGGACATCTCTCGGTATTACATGGATTCATCAAAAAGTGTTTGGTTGGTTATACGTGGATTCATCAAAAGTTTCTAGATATTCTTTCAAAAAGTGTTCGGTTGGTTATACATGGATTCAAAATACGAGTCACTCATAACTCCAAAAAAATTCAAAAAGTGCCTGCTGCAAATATAAGGAAAAACATAAGAATACATGTTTTATTTAACAAAAACACATGAACAAAAATACAAGGGAATTGAACCTGAATATGTTTTTCAGGTACAGACCAAAATCTATGACTGAGTATGAGAAGAAGATAGTGCTCCACTTCCGACTGAAGTTTCAGCAAACCCTAAAATATATTTAAAACATAATAAGAAATTACAAACATAATAAGAAAACCTTAACTTTAACATTTTACAAACAGAATAAAAAATTACACTTAAAGAAAAATAGACGCAATACCTAGTAAAGCATCTTCCGATATCTCATAATCCTCATTAAATTCCATGCCTTTGAATTGGTAAAAGGTAGGTCTCAACCAGTTCTGAGTTCAAATTAAAGCTTCGGCCATTTCTGATTTGAGAGAGCTTCTGTATACCTCTAAAACCCTTTCACCCGTGCTAAATGCACTCTCAGAAGCCACAGTTGAAACTGGTGTAGGCATGATATCTCTAACTATTTGGGACAGAACCGGGTATTGACCAGCATTATGTTTCCACCAACAAAGAATGTCGAACTTTTCTTTATCTTTTTCATTGAAAGTTAAACATTTTCCAGCAATATAACTCTGAAGCTCAGTTTCTTCTTCCACTGAATCAATAGACATCAAATGTTCCTGAAAAGCATTTTCTCTAGCTATATATGTGGGTAATTCGTCACTGGCAGCCGTTTCACCATGAGAAACAGCGGCTGCAACAGATGTGACTGAGCCTTCAGCAATGTCATGGGCTTGTTTGTAAAGATCAAACATCTTTGAAAGATTGTCATTGATATCTTTTAATACGGATTTCTTAGTGTCTGAATCTTTTCCTTACATATCATCAAAGCACCATTCCACATATCTTAACTTATACCGGGGATCAAAAATAATACATAAATAAAGGAGATGGTTCATCTTAGTGATATTAACCCAGTACTTAGAAAACTTTTCTGACATGTCCCGTGCCAAATATGCAAACAATCCATTAAGGTCCATGTTTAATTTCTTAAGTTCAATGTAGATTTCAGCCAAGAATGGAAAAGCAGTATGCAAACTTGCTTTTGTTGAAATAGAAAAAACCTTTGTCGCTTCATAATATTTCTTCAAAAACTTAATAAAAACTCTAACATTATCCCAATCTTGACTACTAGGGGGAATCACCGTCAAAGAAATCCCTATAGTCTTCATCCCCATCTTCTAGTTTATCAAAAGCGGTTTGAAATTTCTCAGCCACATCTAACATCAAATATGTCGAGTTCCATCTAGTTGAAACATCAAGACATACTGACTTCTTACATGTAATCCCGGCATATTCCATACACTCCTTGAACTTTAAAGCTCTATGGGGTGAAGACCTCACAAACCCAATCGCATTTCTAACGCTTGAAATTGAGGTGCTGGCTACTTTTAATCCATCTCTAACAACCAAATTCAGTATATGAGCACAACACCTCATGTGAAACCCAAACCCATCCATTAAAAGTCCACTCATATTTCTTACTTTCTGCTCTAAATATTTAACAGCAACATCATTTGATGCCGCATTATCAGCCGTAATGGTAGAAACATTTCTCAGCCCCCACTCCTTCAATATATCCTCAACCTTCTTACCAACCTTTCTACCACGATGATTTGGAATAACGGTAAAGCTAATATTCCTCTTTTGGTAATTCCAATCCCTATCAATAAAATGGGCAGTTAGAGTCAAACAGTTTAGATTTTGGACAGATGTCCAACAATCTGTTGTTATTGCCACCCTACTACAATCAGATTTAAAGAATGCCCTCAACCTCACTTTCTCATCAAGATATAATTGAAAACAGACCCTAGCTATGGTTCTCCTTGACGGTATAGAAAATTGGGGCTGCATTTGCTTACAAAAGTACTTGAACCCCTCTCCTTCAACTGTAATAAAGGGTTTCTCATCCAAAATGATAAAATAAGCTAACCCCTTTCTACAACCTACAGGATCAAACCTAGAACTTGCTGGAACCAGCCCAACTCCCTGAGTTGTTGAAAATGTCAAGATTGTTTGGGTAGGGTCAGTTGACAAGTTCAACGGATACTTAGGGCATGTTTTCATGTGACTCTTTAAGTTTGAAGTTCCATGGTTCTTAGAGTCACACATGTACATTTGATGGCAGTATTTACAGGAAGCAGTAGGGGGTCACTATTAGGAATAAGGTTAAAGTGGTCTCAAACCTCGGATCTCTTTCTATTACCATTAGCATTAGGTCTTCTTTTCTTAGGAATAAGCAGAAGATTTGTGGTTGGTTCAATAGGTGTTGCGGTTGTTGGTACATTAGGTGTTGTGGTTGTTGGTACATTAGGTGAGGTTGGAGAGTGTTCATTGGTAATTGGAGTGTCTTGCTCCATAACTGAGCAAATAAGCAAAGCCAAAAATAAACACAAATGAGTAACCAAACATAGACACAAATAAGTGATGCGTCCGCAAGTGCACGGAAATATCGAAGTAATATAAAAGATTGTCGAACCCACAGAGACCAATGTCAATCTACCGTTATCTATTATTACGACGTAAAGCTAAGGCTAATGGAATTAGGAAAGCTGAATGCGAATGAAATTAAATGCAACGGAAATAAAGATAATTGGTTTAAAGAAAAAGAGGTAAAGGGATATCGGTATGCAAGGAATTAGTTATCGGGGATTCGACAGGTCGCCGGTGCTTTTTACTCTTTACAAACACTTTTCAGGAGAAAATACTCGTTTAAAGACCTCTGCCTCATGATGGTTGTTGACTCGGGTCATAATTCTAAGGCGGAATGTACGCTCTCGCAGTCCCATTCGGGGTTAAAACTACTTTTTGAAAAAAAATAGATTTTGATTTCTTTTAAAGCGCTTTCGCTGTGTTTAAAATTAATGCCTAGTTTTTACTATCTGGTTTGAATCCCAGCTTTCACGTGCCGATTCGTGCCTTAATGAATTTCCCACTTTCGTGACGAAACTACTGTAAATAATTTCTCGCTGTCGCGACGAAGGTTTATTTAGAAATTAAGATTAAAAACTACGGCCAGAAAGGTTGTTTGTAAAAAGGGAAGGTGCCGGTTACTATCGAATCCGGTCCTACTAATTCGGTTACATACCGATAAAACTAATTTAGCTAGACATGATAATTGATGCAAACGGGAATAAATATAAACAGCAAAATAATAAAACATACATTATGACAGAAAATAAAGCAATAATTCAATTAATAAGAACCTGTAAATCGTACTGATCTCGAATCCTTGAGTAGTCCTCCACAATGTCGGCAGGATTCTACTTTGGCGAGAATTAAAAGGTACAGGAAGAAAATACAATGTTCTGAACTAAAGGAAAATGGAAATGAAATAAAAGAAAACAATAAAACTGGGAGAAATAGCTTCAGTAGAAATCTTGGCAGCACTTCGATACCTCGAAGCCTCCCCCTAAACTCTGAATCTAAGGCCTATTTATAGGAGATAATTCATTCTTCAACTTCCAGAGATCATGCGTGAGTTATGGAGGGAGTGGGGGTAACTTTCAGTAGTGGGCAGTGAGTGGAGAAAGTGTAGGAAGAAATCTTAGAGAGAGTGATCGTGGCAAAAACTGATTTGAACGTTAAATGATATTTCATCTGCGTGACGCTCGTAATGGAACGTGATGGTCTTCATACGCATGACGGTCGTAATGGACCTGTGACGACCGTCATATCAGCAAAATCCGTTTTTTCTGTTTTTCTTCTCTCTTTTCCTTCCATTTCTTCTTCTTTTCTTTCTTTAATCCAAATTCTCCCCAATCTGTAAAACGAAGTAAATTAATCATATAATAGAACATAAATCAAGATAAATTAATAATAGTCACAAATAAATGCATGTAAATCAAGCCAAATAAACGATATGATTTCGCATTATCAAACACCCCCACACTTAAACCATTGCTTGTCCTCAAGCAATCAGCCAACACGTTAAAAAGAAATAAATATAATTTGAAACAAAGACACAGTGAGACTCTAATCATATGTGGCTGCTAGGCTAATGTTAGATCGATAGCTACTAAATATCAATACCAAGGATACCGTAACGACACAATTTCAAAAACTCCCTACTTATGCAAACCAATCGGAATCATGCCATTATAACTCAACCTATATATCATGCTCTCTTTCACCCCATTTCATTATAGTGCAATCACATTAAGCTCGTTATCCATACACATTCATGGCAAGTAAACCTGTTAGTGACTATGATCTCGATGATATTTCATTTTTTCTCTGCAAATATGCTTAAGCATCAATTGAACTTAAAGAGTTTGTACCGTTAGGCTAAGTGCTCGGGTGAGGAGCACCTAACTTAGAAGGAACATGTCTTTTTCTTCATAATTTTTTTTCTTTCTTTATTTCTCATTTTACACTAGAGATCATACACTTATTTGCATCGGTTTCTTACTTAGTGTGTTTAGGATGGTGCTGATTGCTTAAATAAACTACTTAGGGATTACTACAAGAACCTGGAGCTTTAAGGTTTCGGCATAATGGGTACTCAAATTGATTTTGCATATTTAGGGGGTTAAGGGTGTCAGGACGGTATCAATTTTATCAAAACTTTCCCACGTTTTTCTAACATAGCCTGGACAGCCTATATACTTTCAGAGAACCATGTCATGAATCGAAGCAAAAATTTGTTGGAGGTTAGAATTTTAAAATTTTGAAATTTTGGGGAAATTGAATAACAAGCGAAAACCACGCATAAAGACTCGACAGCACATGCAAAGACTTTGACATAATGTTAAAAATAGATAAAATTCCTATAAGCATGAAATAAAATGTAAAACAATATAGTTCCTCCCCCACACTTAAACCAAACATTGTCCTCAATGTTTTAGTAAAAGGTGGAAAAGGAAAGATAGAACTTGTATGAATGCTACTGCTCTTGCTATCCTTGTCTTTGTTGATCACTTCTACTTCAGCGGCGGGCATTTTGAGATACCGTTGTTTGTGTAATTCTCGAACCATCTCATCATGTTGCTCGCTTCAAGAGGAAGTACTCATCATCAGTGTCCCCACCAGCGACACTCGTAGGAATGTCCGTGGGCATAACTCATCTTCTCAGATCGTCATCTAGAGAGTTTTCGCCTAGATATAGCTAAAGCGTAATAAGCGATACATTTCTTTATTTTCTGCAAATTTAAATAAACAAATTAAAATAAAGACCTTGTGGGTTGCCTCCCACACAGCGCTTTGTTTAACATCGATAGCTCGACGGCTAAGGAGTGCAAGTACTCATGGTGGTTCTTTCGAGAATGGTTCCTCGATCGAACTTTGAATAGTCTTCGGTTTCCATGGCCACTTGTCAAGCCATCGCTCATATCCCTCACCTTTTCGTTTCTTTCTTCTGTAGGGCGGTTCCTTGTTTTGAATGTGTGGTGGTGGTTCTAGATCTATCCTGCGTATCAGCTTTTCATATTTGGGCTTAGTTATTTCATCCACCACCTCAAAAATTAATCTTACCCTTTTAACAGTAATGATGACCCTAGTTTCACGGTCCTCGGATTTTCTTTTCCTATGAGGGACCTTAGACAAAGGTGCATTGGTGTGGGTATTTTCCAGTACCTCTACATATGTGTTGGATTGGGAGTTTACCTTAGCTTCCACAACCAATTGTGAGAAAGAATTAGGTGGGGTATAGGGAG
>CAWUDS030003067.1:7500-17500 GCA_963859935.3 Lathyrus sativus
TAGTGTGATCAAAATCTCCCACACTTAAACCTTTGCTTGTCCTCAAGCAAACATTTAAAGCTTAAGAAAATATGGTGTCAACACTTGTCTTTGGGCTAAAGGGATTCTAAGTTCAAGTCAGGATGCAGTGACAGATACTAACTAAGTGAACCAAGGGTACCATAGTAACACAAACACAAACTTCAATCCTATATTAACCACTCCATGTCATCCCACGATACCTAGGCCTATATTCTCATCTTTTTGTGTCCTTTTCATTCAGGCGCAATCACATTAAGCCCGTTATCCGTACATGCTTCATAGTAGAGTGACCGGTTAGTGATTCTGATCCATAACATAAGGTTTCTGGCACATAAGCATGTGTAAACCTGTTTTTATTTCGCCTAAATGTAGCTGCGGGGGATCGGATCGTAATCCGCCCTACCAAGTTCAGTGCCAGATACCTCTGAACCAACTAACAATAGGTGACTTGCAATTTTTTTCTTTTTGTGGCAAAATTTTTTTCTTCTCTTTTTTTCGGTTTAAATGACTTTGTGAGGGTCACCTATACCAGAGTTTGCCTTTTTTTTTCTTTTTTTATTAGCACTGGATCATTCACTTATATTCATCGGCCCCCTACGTAGAGTATGCTTAGGCCGGAGCTGACTGCTAAAATAAACTACTTAGGACAATTTTTTGAATGATAGTAAAGGCCATGGTGGTGGGGTTTAGGAGTGATTCCTATATTCAAGAGGTCTATGGTGCTAAAATGGTTCTGATGTTTCAAAAAGTTGACCTAAGTCACCACATCCTAATCTAAACCTGTCTCAAAGCCCAAAAAACATGTGAAACAACATTGTTTTCTTTTTTAAAAATTTTCTGGTAAGGCTAAGGAAATGGGAAAAAATGAAAATGAACTAAAAAGACACTATACTGGTGACTCGTCAGACTCATGCATTATCTAAGAAAAATAAATTACTGAAAAGGGAAATAACTGAAAGGAAATTAACTAAAAAGGGAAATAACAGAAAGCAATAAAATCCCCTCCCACACTTAAATCGAACATTGTCCCCAATGTTTCGAAATAAGATAAGGGGGGTAACCTGGAAAAAGACTACTGAGGAGGGGCACTGGTGCCTTCGCCGTCCTGATGTGATGGTCTGGAACGACGGGATCTACTACGATGCTGGTCCCTCCGGTCGAGTCGTGCTGATAAAGCAGCCTGAGCACTCCGGACCTCTCGAAGGTTACCCAAGATGGAACCCTGAGTAGCCTCTACAAGCTGGTAGTGTCGGCTGTTGAACTCTCTCTGACGGTTCTGCTCTAATGAAATATCGTTCAAGGTACGGCAAACGTTGCTATAAGCACGATCCGAAACCAATCGCGATTGTTGCATGAAGCTCATATTGTTCGTCAGCTGCTGTGAAATAGTAGAGAGAAGGCCATCACGCCTTTCTTCTCTAGCTGTCATATCACGCCACATCTCCTCGGTGACAAAGAATCCAGGAGCAGTACCTGCAACAGGGTTAGAGGAAGATGGTGCAGTGTGTGACTGTGAAGGACGATGGGAGGACATGTGAGGGATGGGAGACTGCTCTCTCCGATCATACTCATCATCAGTGTCATGTGCCTCCCCATCGGGAATATTAGGAGGAAGTGGACCCAAAACACGTGGAGCATTAAGATCATAGGTCCAGTTCCTTTCATCACGTACATCAGTACGTCTACTGCATGGTAAAGCAACAGATGGGATAGATACCCCATGAACCATCAACTCATAACCACCTTCTCTCCTTGTTCGGCACAATTTCATGTCTTTCAGAAATTTTAAATTAATTGTGCGAGGAGGTAGTGGTTCAAGTGTAGCTATCTCATCATTCAGGCCAAGAGCCCGAGCAATAGACGTAACAAGCCCTCCAAAGACAATCGGTCCTGTTTTATTAGTAAATAAAGTCATGTGGGCAAGCATAAACGGGACCGGATTGATGTGGGTTCTAGTGAGGCATCCTTGCAAAAATAGGAGTTCACGAGCATTAACCTTGTTTGGACTTTCCCGGCCAAAAATAGTACATGCCAAAAGAAGTCTAAAAACTCTTATGGCCGGGTTGTGAATGGTCGACGCAAGTATCCCTTCAAAAGAATTAATTGAAGTACTTGAAAGCCTTAGCCAGAAGGTAAATACCTCGGCCGACCATTCAGCATCCAAAGGTGCCTCACAAATCGAACCTTCCCTATGAGGGATTCCTAACAAATCTGCTAGCTCATTGGTACTGAATTCATATTCAATTCCAAACAGTCTAAAAATAGCAGTACCGACAGTGCTGGCAGTGTCAGGACTGACAGTGTATATCAAAGAACTCAAAAACTCAGTTGTCAGCCTCTCATAGGTAGGTTCCTGATTAATGAAAATATTATGCAAGCCTAGAAATTCTAATAAATTAAAAACACTATGATAAATACCCAAAGCATACAGACAGTTATCGTCGATGTACCTAGTCGAGAGGATTTCTCGACTTTGAAGCCTCTGAATAATTTTCCGTTGCCTTTCGCCCGGTCTTCCATCACGAAGAATAAATCCGTTGAACTCCATTGTTGAAAAGCTCCTTAGGTAGTGAAAATAGTAGAAAAGTGGTTTATGAGGGGAATGATAAAGTTTTGATTTTTTTTGGTTTTTGATGGATGAAAATGGAAATGGATGTTGGATATGTTTTATGGATGGAGGGTATTTTGGAAATGGGGGAGCTTTAATGGGGTTCAAGGAGGATTTGGAAGGTTGGAAAAATGGGTTTTTGGTGAAGAAAGGGATGAAAATGGTGGAAATGGGGATTGAATCCCGTATTTGGTGATGATACGGTGTGGCGCCCGCCACAGGGCCTATGGCGCCCGCCACAAGGCCAATTCCTGGGCCTTGTGGTTTTGGATCCTCCTTTTGGGCCTTCCTTGCACCTTGGTCTTCCGGGGGGTCTGAATAGCATTTTCTTCTTCTTTTCAAGGCATTGGCTTGCATATTTTTGTCTTATATATTTTTTTCTTTACACGATAAAAATAAAATGATTAAAAATCAAAAAAGAAAAAGAAAAATAAAAATTAGTGCATAATATGTATATATATAAGGAATTCAAAGTGCATGAAAATGTAAAAGCTGCAATAAAGTAAAATATGTCTGGAAATGCGATAAATAAAAGTAAGTTAAATACTAGGGTAGTGCTGTCAGGGTGGAATGAGTCATGTGGTAGGTTTCTTATCCTGGCTTGATCCACGAATCTCAGCTATCTCCCTCCGAAGCTCGTCGATCGCCTGATGTAGAGCATCGGTCTCCGAGGCATGAGTGAGATCAGAAACCTGCATCTGTAACTCTAAGTCTGCCACTTCCTGCTTGAGCAGGGCAGTCTCCTTGCGGAGCTCATAAATCTGTGTTTGTAGGTCAGGTGGCTGCAGAGACATATTGTTAGACATAACAGTGATTCGGGGAGTAAGAGGTGTAGGAGTGTACTCAGCGGCGGGAGGCGATTTCGGCTCTTCGACAGTCTCTCCATAACCCTCTAGAGCATAACTCCAATTGGCAGGATCATGGACACTGGTCATCAGCGGATCTGGTAATGTAAAGTAGTGTATCGCTTCGCCGTCGATCAGCAATCTAAACATGTTGGGCTCAAAAGAAGCCCTCCTCATCAGTCCTCTATCAAGACAAAAATAAATATCCAGGGTGGTGTAGCAGCAGAAGGTCCTGAGGTGCAATAGCTTGCGAGACAAACCCAATGCAGTAGCAATCTGTGTAACAATCCCACCGACATGGATGATTCCTACTGATGATCTGGCAACACTAGCAAGACCCTTCAGTAGAAAGTTGCCACAAGCAACAGGGCGAGACTGAGTCGCACAAAACAGTAGGAAAATCTCCTCTTCACTTAGCAGTGTCTCTGTATCTGGAAAACCTAGGAAAGAATGTGCTAGAATCATCTGGAAGTACCTCAATGCAGGGTTGTGGATTACCTGAGAAAACTGGGTAGAAGGATCTTGGCTCCCTCCGCCTGATATTTTAGTCCAAAACTTTTCCACTTCTCTGCTCATAAAATACCCCATCGGAGTCTCTGGAATAGCATCAGGAGTAGTCTGGAAACCTAGTAAATCACCAAACCCTTTGTGAGAGAATGAGTAGTCAATCCCGAACAACCTGAAAACAGCGAGTCCATCGGGTCCAGCCCAAGGGTCATGATGAAACGAGCTGAGGAACTCAAGAGTCAAGTTCCTATAAGTGTCGTTCCTGTCGTCAAACTGGTCCCACTGGAGTTGATGGCATAAAAATCTGACGCTTGGCTCTATCCCCAAGGCATCCATGCAGTCATGGTCAGGGTACCTGGTAGGAGCCATAGGGCGTCTCATGTGAACATAGTAACGCTCTCTCTGTGCATCATCTCTAAAGGCCACGTGCATGTCATCAGGGTTCTGCATTCTGTACAAGGTTAGCAAACAAGTCCTGAAAGCACATAAAACATTCAATCGTGAGTCATGACATAATAAAATAAACAAATTAAAATAAAGTAAAAATAAAAAGTACAAAAAATAAGAAAAACCATGGGTTGCCTCCCATGCAGCGCTTGTTTAACGTCATTAGCTCGACGACCGATATTTAAACATCATTGGAAGGATATGGTGGATCACTCAGAGTATGACAGGTGTCTGTTGTTGGAATGTCACCTCCTTCGTAGGGCTTCAACCTCTGTCCATTGACTATGAACGGTTTACATGTTTGGTTCTTGATTTCAATAGCACCGGATCTCAGGATCTTAGATACTTCGAAAGGGCCAGTCCATCTCGAACGGAGTTTACCTGGAAATAGTCGTAACCTAGAATCGAACAGGAGGACAGGATCGCCTATTTTGAAGTCTCTTCTTATGATTCTTTTGTCATGCCAAGCTTTTGTTCTTTCTTTGTATATGATGGCATTTTCGTAGGCAGATTGTCTGAGCTCTTCTAATTTGTGGATATCAAGGATACGTTTCTCACCAGCTGTCAAGTAATCCAAATTCAAAGTTTTGATGGCCCAATAGGCCTTATGCTCCAACTCAAATGGTAAGTGACATGATTTTCCATAGACCAGTTGATAAGGGGTTGTTCCTATAGGAGTTTTGAAAGCGGTTCTATAGGCCCATAATGCTTCTTGAAGTTTCTGCGACCAATCTTTTCTAGATATAGAGACAGTCTTCTCGAGGATTTGTTTTATCTCCCTATTAGATACTTCCACTTGTCCATTGGTCTGTGGGTGGTATGGTGTTGCTACTCTATGCTTAACTCCATACTTGCTTAAAAGTTTATCAAATATTCTCGATATGAAGTGTGATCCTCCATCACTTATGACTAAACGGGGTGTTCCAAACCTGGGAAATATATAATTCTTGAATAATTTGATGACTACTCTGGTGTCGTTTGTGGGTGCGGCGATAGCTTCAATCCATTTAGACACGTAGTCAACAGCTACTAATATGTACTGATTTCCAAAAGATGGTGGGAACGGTCCCATAAAGTCTATACCCCATACGTCGAAGAGTTCTACTTCTTGGATATTTCTTAACGGCATTTCATTACGTCTTGAAATATTTCCTGTGCGTTGGCATCTGTCACACTTGACAATGAAAGCATGGACATCACGCCACATAGTAGGCCAGAATAGGCCAGCTTGAAGAATCTTGGCGTAGGTCTTAGATGTGCTTGCATGTCCACCATAGGGTGCAGAGTGACAATGCTCAATTATATTATTTACCTCTTCTTCTGGAACACAACGGCAGAAAATGCCATCTTTACCTCTCTTGAAAAGAAATGGATCGTCCCAATAGAAGTTTCTCACATCACTATAGAACTTCTTCTCCTGGTGGTAGTTTAAATCAGGGGGTATGATGTCAGCGGCTAGGTAATTAACAAAATCTGCATACCAAGGTACATTGCTTATAGCTAAGGATTTATGAAATTGCTCATGAGGGTCTGGGTTATCATCTTCAATGGTTTCTAGTTGGGCTATCAGTCTATCGTAGGCAAAATCGTCATTTATGGGTACTGGATCAGGTTTCAGGTATTCTAGCCTAGATAGGTGATCAGCTACCACATTATCAGTGCCTTTCTTGTCACGGATATCCAAATCAAACTCTTGTAATAATAGAATCCATCGAAGTAACCTAGGCTTGGCATCCTTTTTGCTTAGTAAGTAACGAATGGCAGCATGGTCGGTGTAAACTATAATCTTGGCTCCTACTAGATAAGATCTAAATTTGTCTATTGCAAAAACTACAGCTAGGAGCTCTTTTTCGGTTGTTGCGTAGTTGAGCTGTGCAGCGTCTAGGGTTCTACTGGCATAATAAATCACATGTAACTTCTTATCTTTTCTCTGACCTAGAACGGCTCCAACAGCATAATCACTGGCGTCACACATTATCTCAAACGGTTCCGACCAATCAGGGGGTTTCATTATAGGTGCTGAAATCAGAGCTTGCTTCAGAAGATTAAATGCTTCAGTACATTTTTCATCGAAGATGAACTCAGCATCTTTCATTAAAAGACCAGTTAAGGGCTTTGTTATTTTGGAGAAATCCTTGATAAAACGTCGGTAAAATCCGGCGTGTCCAAGAAAACTTCTTATCTCCCTGATAGTCTTCGGCGGTTTTAGATTCTCTATGACTTCTATTTTTGCTTTATCTACCTCTATACCTTTTTCGGAAACTATATGTCCTAAAACAATCCCTTCGGTGACCATGAAATGACATTTTTCCCAATTTAGCACAAGGTTTACCTCCACACATCTCTCCAGGATTTTCTCAAGGTTGACAAGACAATTTTTGAAATCTGACCCACAAACTGAGAAATCGTCCATAAATACTTCCATAATTCCATCTAAATAATCAGCAAAGATAGACATCATGCAGCGTTGGAAAGTTGCAGGAGCATTACAAAGTCCAAAAGGCATTCTTCTATAGGCAAAGGTTCCAACTGGGCATGTAAAGGTAGTTTTTTCTTGATCTTCGGGGTGAATAGGTATTTGGAAGAATCCTGAATATCCATCTAAATAACAAAAGTAAGAGTGTCTGGCTAGGCGCTCCAACATTTGGTCTATGAATGGTAATGGGAAATGGTCCTTCCTAGTTGCTTTATTTAATTTTCTATAATCTATGCACATACGCCAACCTCCATCAGTTCTTTTTGCTACAGGTTCGCCCTTCTCGTTTTGCACGACTGTGATGCCTCCCTTTTTAGGTACTACATGCACAGGACTCACCCATTTACTGTCCGAGATCTGATATATTATACCTGCCTCTAGTAACTTAAGAACTTCAGTCTTAACTACAGTACTCATTATAGGATTTATTCTACGTTGGTGTTCTCTAGAAGGTTTTGAATCTTCTTCAAGCAAAATCCGATGCATGCATACGGATGGGCTTATTCCTTTTAGATCAGAGATCTTATATCCTAAGGCTGAGGGGTACCTACGTAAAACTTCTAATAATTGATCGGTTTCTTCTTGGTTTAAGGTAGCACTGACTATAACTGGACGGTTCATATCTTCATCAAGAAATTCATATCTCAGGTTTTAGGCAGTTCCTTAAGTTTTACGGTCGGTTTTATAGGGCAAGGCATAGGATCTGGGGTAAGAGATAGACATTCGTGAAGGTTATCATCAATGTAGGGTGTTTTATAATTGTCATCTTCCAAAATAAGGGTTGATGGCAATTTTATAGATTCAGTTTCTTCTTCTTGTTCTAATTCCCTAATACATTCTTCGATGATATCTAAGGCATAACAAGAATCTCCTATCACAGGTGCCATAAGAAATTTTGACAATATAAATTCTATCTTCTGGCCACCTACCTCAAAAGTTAGTTTTCCCTTTTTAACATCTATTACGGCTCCAGCAGTCGATAAGAACGGTCTACCTAGGAGGATTGGTATGTCGTCATCTTCTTTAATGTCCATGACAACAAAATCAGTAGGTATAAACAGCCGACCTATCCTAACAGGGACGTCTTCAAGTATGCCTATAGGGTATTTAACGGATCTATCGGCTAATTGAAGTGACATCTTAGTAGGTTGTAATTCTCCTAAGTTTAATCTCTCACAAACTGCTAAAGGCATTAAGCTCACACTAGCTCCTAAGTCTAGAAAAGCTTTTTCGATGACATGATTCCCCAAAACACAAGGAATGGAAAAATTTCCGGGATCTTTATCTTTCTTTGCTAACCTATTTTCGGAAATAGAATTACATTCCACAGGTTTCGGATCTTCGAGTCTACGTTTATTTGTAAGTATGTCTTTGAGAAACTTAGCATAAGAAGGTATTTGGGTGATGGCTTCTGTAAAGGGGATTTCTACGTGAAGTTTTTCTATAACCTTAACGAATTTTTGATATTGATTATCGATTTGGGTTTTCTTTAATCTTTGAGGGTAAGGTATTGGTGGTTTGTATGGCGGTGGCGGTACATAGGTTTTATTTTTAGGTTCTTCTCCTTTTTCTTGACTTTCCGGAGTTTCAGGCTTCTCTGGTTCCTTTTCCTCATTCCTCTCAGAAGTTTCGGGCTCACTTAATCTAGGGTTTAAAGGTTCCTTATAAGCGGTTCCACTTCGTAGAGTAATGGCATTAGCTTGCCCTTTCGGGTTTTGTTGAGGTTGTCCAGGGAACTGTCCTCCAGGTGTAGTCTGTGGGGCTTGGTTTAACGCTACCTGAGAGATCTGGGTTTCAAGCATCTTATTATGAGTAATAATTTGATCAACCTTGGTTCCTAACTTGGTAATTAGTTCGTTAACATGGACGTTATGGTTCATGAACTCTTTGTTTTGTTGTTTTTGAGCAACGATAAAATCTTTTACAACTTCCTCAAAGCTCGGGCTAGGTGGTACAGGTTGCATAGGTTGATTTGTTCTAGGGGCTTGGTAACCTTGTTGTCTCGGAGGTGCGGTATTTTGGATAGGGTTATTATTTTTGTAGGAGAAGTTTGGGTGATTCCTCCATCCAGGGTTATCTGTGTTTGAAAATGGGTTCCCTTGGGTATAGTTCACTTGCTCAGTGTTGGTTTCATTCAACAGATTGCATTCGGCGGATTGGTGTCCTTGCGTTCCACATATCTCACAATTCGGTGAAACTGCGGCTACAGTATTCGGAGTTGTGCACATATGTTCGACTCTAAGGGCCAACGCGTCCATTTTAGCCTGCATCATGTCTATAGAGCTTAGCTCATGTATTCCTCCTTGGGCTTCCTTCTTTTCCACTGTCGCTCGTTCTACTCCCCATGATTGATGGTTTTGGGCCATATCCTCGATAAGGGCACTAGCTTCAGGGTAAGGTTTGTTCATCAGTGCGCCACCAGCGGCAGCGTCGATGGTCATTTTAGTGTTATAAAGAAGTCCATTATAGAAGGTTTGGATGATTAGCCAATTCTTTAAGCCATGGTGTGGGCATGCTCTTAATAGTTCTTTATATCTCTCCCAGGCTTCGAACAACGACTCTCCTTGGTGTTGGGTAAATCTAGTTATTAGGTTTCGAAGAAGAGCGGTCTTACTTGGTAGGAAATATCTAGCAAGGAAAACTTTTCTAAGGTCATCCCAAGTTGTTATTGAATTGGGTGGAAGGGAATCTAACCATGATAGAGCTTTATCTCTGAGGGAAAAGGGAAATAATCTTAAGCGTATTGCCTCAGGAGAAGCTCCATTGGTTTTAAAGGTGTCTGCTAATTGAAGAAAGTTTTTTAAATGTTGGTTTGGGTTATCAGTAGCGAGACCTGCGAATTGTCTCTGTTGCACTAATTGCAGCAGGGATGGTTTAAGTTCAAAATTATTGGCTGGGATAGCGGGGTTTACTATACTGGAACTAGGTTCCTCGTTTGATGGTTGGGCGAAGTCCTTAAGAGGTCTTCGGTTTTGATCTTCGGCCATAGCTCTCCTATTCCTATGGAAAAATAAACGTGCGCGAGCGTAACGTTCAGGTTCAGCTAGAGGGTCTACTAAACTTCCGGCACTGCGAGTCTTTCGCATTGACCGGTGG
>CAWUDS030003067.1:80000-82500 GCA_963859935.3 Lathyrus sativus
TTGTGTGGTTAGGGCAGCATGTAGAACAAGTTTGGATCATTATATTGAAGTTCCATCAAGGTTGATAGCAAAGGAAAAGGTTGAAACCCTAATGTTGGAGCTTTCTGTTTGAACGATTTAAGGGGTTTCAGGGAAAACTATTGGTATGGTCGTGTTCATGGTGATCATTAGCACAAGTTTGCCTTTGTAAGTTTGGGATTTCATTGAGTAATGGAGGAGAACGAAGGAGTTGAAACTCTGGCATGGAGTTAGGGTTTCTGAAACCCTAGATGGTGTTTTGGAGAAGACGAGCTTGTCACCGTTGGATTGTCCCAGAATTTTGACTATTTCATCTGATCGCACGGTCCCAATTTAAACTTAAAACAGAGGGAAGCCATGAAGCCAATACGCCGCCGTTTCATTTAAATGGAGATTCTGGGCTTAATGGAAACGTTGATACTCACACCCCCACCATGGGCCCAATCCATTTTTTAACGTGGAAATGTTGCTATTCTCACCGCGTCCGTGTTTATTTTCTGTTGATTTTTCATATTATTTTTTTTGAAGCGCATGGGCCTACCAGATTGCTAAGTGCACCCCCAGGTTCTTGGCCCATCAGGATATTGAATTGGGCGCCTTTTCTTTTCCCACCCCCCATCCCTTTTTCTTATATTTTCTTATTTTAATTTCTTTTAATTTTCTTGCATTTTATAAAATCCATATAAAATTGAAAAATTAATATTTTTTAATACTTGTTTTTTTCATGTTCATAAGCCTGTCTAGAAAAATGTAAACAAATAAAATTCCATTTTATTCTTCTTTTAATATTTTTAGCATATTATTCTTGTAAATAGTCTTTTTTAATTGATTTTAGTTGATACTCAATTTTGTAGGATTTGTTTTAGGACTTTCCCTTATGATTTTTGAGCCATTCTTTTTGGTATAGTTAGATATTGAATCATAGTTCCTATAGGATTTAATTCACAATTTGTAGATCAAAATTTGATTAGTTTGTTTAGGCTAGCATTAAGGTAACAAAATTAGGGTTTTAGGTTGCATAAGTAGATTTGAACAATTTTGTTTTGGGGTTCATAGGCCAAATTAGTGCATGGAGAATATATGGGTTAAGGGTAAGTATGTATAGAGTCCCCTAGAATTTTGCTAGAATATTATATGGTGTTTTAGTATTTTTGATTGATTTTTGAATGTATGGTTAGTATGTGTGTTGCTTGAAGGCATAGTATGTATTGTTGTGCTTGTTTTTCTTCTCCTTTGAGTGTGTGAGCCTTGAAGATTGAGTTGAAGACCTTGTGGATCATCATTGAAGCTTTGAAGACCTTGCAGTGGAGTTTAGTTAGCTTTTGTTTGTTCTGTTTATAGGATCATAAGTGCATAAGTGGAGCTTTAGATAGAATACTTCCATTCAATAAACAAGGAGTGTCTTGTTCACCTCCTTCCTTCTCTATGAAATAAAGTCCCTTAAGGGTATTCACCTCTCTCCTTTGGAGGGATTAGTGACCTTGCCCTGAGGTAGAACTTTGAGAGAGCCTTTCCCCTTGATGTTAAGTCCTTAATGGCATCCTTTGGAAGTCAGTGAGCACTCTAACATCCTCACCTCATCTTGTTGACTGAGTCTTGTTTGATGGAGCATTTGGGTTGTTGAAGATATCAATGAAGATGGTAAAAGACTTGATTGAAGATCTAAAAGCCATTAAAGATAGAAGCTGAAGCTTTGAAGTGGTTGATTCCTTGGAGATTGTTGGAGTCTGAAGACTTTGTGAAGATCAAATTGATACCTGAATATCCCTGAAGATAGTGAAGCCTGAAGGTGGAGCTGATCAAAGAAGCTGGAGCTTAAGGGAGAAGATGAGTTGATACTCATATTATTGGGTTGATACCTGGAAAGCAAGTGATCTCTGGAGTCTGAAGACTGAGTAGCTGCTGGAGGAGCTGAAGCTTTCTTCTGTTTTCTTTTCTGTATTGTGTGTTTTGACTGATTTGTCTTTTGCATTAGAATAAGTCCATCTAGAGTAAGTAGAATCTAGGAGCATGATTGCATTAGAGGTTGAGTTGCTCCCTCTGCTTGTATTGTTATTGCGTGGCTTTGCTTGCGGGTATTCGGTAGAGCTCAGCTCCCTTGCCCATGTGGTTTGTTTGCCTGATGGCAAATTCATTTCTTTTACCTGTATGATTGCAGTTTACTGTTTATTGCTTGATAGCATGTTATTTATTTTTCAGTATGATTACTGTTATTCCATGACTGGCTTGAGGTTGAGACGAGCTTGTGGAGGCTGAAGCCCCACACACATTTCCTCCCTCACTTGCATTGCATGCATTTTACTGTTAAGCTGATGCTTTGTCTGTTTTGGTATCATTGACATGATCCCTTAGGACTCTCATTTCCTTTGATAAGGATTTGATGATAGACTTTTAGGTTGAAACCTATGCATGACAACATCTAGGAGTTCTCTGGTCAAACCTCAACCATAGGATGAATCCATGGCATGATAACAGTAGGACT
>CAWUDS030003067.1:182500-187500 GCA_963859935.3 Lathyrus sativus
AATTAAATTTGGCATCTGTTGTGTACGATTTGGATGATTGATGTTGATTATGCTTCAGAAACCGACATTAGTATGGTGAAGTTGTGCGATACATTGATCATCCATAGGTTACACAATTAGATCGATCACTTTTATATAAGATATAAGAAATTCTGATGCAAAGATGGTATATGGGATATACTGTTTTGATTTCATCCATTCAATCACATAAGGATTGTAATTCTTTTTGAAAGATCATCATTTTCATTCGCTTCGGAATCCGACGTTAGTATGGTGAAGCAATGACATGTTGATCTATCATATTGAGTTATCAATCGAGTTGTGTTTGACGGCATGAGATTGTTGCATTAGGATTAATGGCAGTACAAGTGTTGTATTGCCGCAGACTTTTCCGGTTGGGGTTGTAAATGCACAAAAGTTGTGCAGGAAACGACGTGAAATACAATGAAGTGTTCATAAAAATTTTCGCTGGGGCGCTGCCCCTAACAACCCCGCAAGGGGGCGCTGCCCGGGCAGCGGAACCCCCGGCTAAGTCTGCAAAGTGTGATCAATCAGTCGAAATTTAATTTAGTTTATTTAATTATCGGAATTTTAAACTAATAATAAAAGTGTGTTTATTATTATTTATTTGTGGTGATCAGTTATGGCCTTAGTTTTTCCTTTATTATTGTTTTGGGATTTTTGAATACGGCCTGCGTGTCGTGCCTCTCTCTCAATCTCTTTATGTAACTTCTTTTCTCATCTCACTCCCTCGTATGTAAAACGAGTTTTCTTATATGTAATGTAATATTATGTTATGAAAAAAAAGGAGGAAGTATTCAATATTAAAGGAGGATAACCTTGGAGATCATGCTTGGAGAAGCTTAGATCGTTATTAGGTTAGCTTAGGTTCTCTCATTGGCTTGAGAGAACAATTGCGTTAGGGGCCATAATTGTATCTTTTTTATATGTATGTTGATGCATGTAATTGTATGTTGATGCATGTGAGAGACGTTTTGCATGTGAAGCCGGTGAGATCAAACTAATAACAAATTCCCTCAAAATTAAATATTAAGTTTATGCTTTCCAATTTTTAGCACTCATCAAGACTAGTATCGAGCATTGTAGGTTTCGCCTACGCGAGGTGCATGTTCTATATTAGTAAGGTGTGATGGGATAATTGTAATATCCAATTGCTAAAACAATGGGTCAAACTTAACTAAACAAATTATAATAAGATTATATATGTTTAGAAGCAAGAATTGGGAATGATTCATGTGATGGATCAGAATAAGGAGTTATTCACCCAATTGAAAATATTCGAGAGTTGTATGAGATACAATTGGAAGGAGTTCCTACCTAAATAACTTAGTTTTGTGTAATCAGCCTAACGCTGACTTAAAACAAAGTGAAACATGGATCTCGACCCACTAGAAAGTCTTCCAACGGGATTTTCCGAATCAAATGATGAGGGTCATTTGTTTTGAATAAAATAGTGGGAGCATATTTGATTAAAGGCCTAATTAAATATGTTGTTTTAATGATACTTATATTTTCATATTTCTCTTGTAGATTACCATGACAACAAACACATCGAACAATATTTTGCGATCCATCCTAGATAAGGAAAAATTGTCTGGGACAAATTTCCTGGATTGGCACCGTAATCTGAGGATTGTCCTCAAGCACGATAAGAAGCTGTATGTCTTGGAGACACCAGTTCCTGAGGAGGAACCTCCTAGTTCTGCACCAAAGGCAGAAAGAAATGCTTATAAGAAGCATTTCGATGATGCCAATGAAACCGCTTGCCTCATGCTTGCTACCATGAACTCTGAGTTGCAAAAGCAACACGAGAACATGTCTGCGTTCGATATGATCGGACATCTGAAAACGCTTTATCAAGAGCAAGCAAGAAATGAGAGGTTTCAGGTTTCAAAGTCCCTTTTTAACAGCAAGTTAGCTGAGGGAGCCCCTGTAAGTCCCCATGTACTCAAGATGATTGGGTATGTGGAGAACCTTGACAGATTAGGGTTTCCCCTTGGAAAGGAACTTGCGATTGATCTGATCTTGCAATCGTTGCCAGAGAGCTTCAGTCAGTTTGTCCTGAATTTCAATATGAATGACTTGGACAAAAGTCTTCCAGAACTGCTAGGCATGTTGAGAACTGCTGAGCAGAATATGAAGACAAAAGGGAAATCCATTCTGATGGTCAGTAATGGAAAGAAACAGAACAAGAGGCCCATCAAACAGGGTGGTAGAGGGAAAGGCAAGGAAGTTGCCAAACCCAAACCCACTCCTCCTGTTTTGAAGCCTAGTGGAGGAATAGCAAAGGAGGGCACTTGCTTCCATTGCGGTAAGACCGGACATTGGAAGAGAAATTGCCCAAAGTACCTGGAAGATAAGAATAATGGAGTAGAGACTTCAAATTCAGGTATTTTTGTTATTGAAATTAATTTATCTACTTCTGCATCATGGGTATTAGATACTGGATGCGGTTCTCACATTTGTACTAATGTGCAGGGGCTAAAAAGGAGTAGAAATTTGGCAAAAGGTGAAGTTGACCTACGAGTTGGCAATGGAGCAAAGGTTGCTGCTTTAGCTGTAGGAACTTATGTTTTAACTTTACCTAGTGCTTTAATAATTCAGTTAGAGAACTGTTATTATGTACCTGCAATTAGCAGGAATATTATTTCCGTTTCTTGTTTGGACAAGTTTGGTTTTTCATTCATAATAAGGAACAATTGTTGCTCCATTTATTTGAATGATATATTCTATGCTACTGCAAAAATGAATAATGGACTATATGTCCTTGATCTCGAAATGCCAATTTATAACATTAATACTAAAAGGTTGAAACCTAATGAGTTGAATCCAACTTACCTTTGGCACTGTCGATTAGGCCACATAAATGAGAAACGCATTTCCAAACTCCATAAAGATGGACTCTTGGACTCTTTTGATTATGAATCATATGAGACATGCAGATCTTGTTTAATTGGAAAGATGACAAAGTCCCCATTCACAGGAAAAGGTGAAAGGGCTAATGATCTTTTGGCACTCATACATACTGATGTATGTGGACCACTGAACATACCAGCCAGAGGAGGTTTTCAGTACTTCATCACTTTTACTGATGACTTCAGTAGATACGGATATGTGTATTTAATGAAACACAAATCTGAGTCCTTTGAAAAGTTCAAGGAATTCAAGAATGAAGTACAAAACCAACTAGGTAAGAATATTAAAGTTCTTCGATCAGATCGAGGCGGTGAATATTTAAGCCTAGAATTTGATGACCATCTAAAAGAGTATGTGATTCTATCCCAACTTACTCCTCCTGGAACACCACAATGGAATGGTGTATCTGAGAGAAGAAATCGAACCTTGTTAGACATGGTCCGATCCATGATGAGTCACGTCGATCTTCCAAACTCCTTTTGGGGACATGCATTATTAACAGCAGCTTACACACTTAACTGTGTTCCATCCAAAAAGGTTGATAAGACACCATATGAGATATGGAGTGGTAAGAAACCACATATGTCTTACATGAAGATTTGGGGTTGCGAGGTTTACGTCAAACGACAAATTTCAACCAAGCTTGAGCCCAAATCTGACAAATGCTTATTTGTGGGGTATCCTAAAGAAACAAGAGGATATTACTTCTACAATCCTTCTGAGGGCAAAGTGTTTGTCGCTCGAACTGGAGTCTTTCTGGAAAGGGATTTTATTTCCAAAGGAAACAGTGGGAGGAAAATAGAGCTTGAAGAAATTCAAGAATCACAAAACATTGAAACACCTATGGAGGAACTAGAGCGGGAAACACAAGTAATTGTGGAAGAGCAACCTGCTCAAGAAGAACAAGACCAGCGTAGGTCAAGCAGGATACGTCACCAACCTGAGAGATATGGATATCTCATAAGTGATCAGGGTGAGGTATTACTCATGGATCAAGATGAGCCTGTGACCTACAAAGAGGCCATAACTGGTCCTGAGTCTGAGAAGTGGCTAGAAGCCATGAAATCTGAAATGGATTCCATGTACACAAACCAGGTTTGGACCTTGGTAGAACCTCCTATAGGAGTTAACCCTATAGGATGCAAGTGGGTCTTCAAGAAGAAGACTGACATGGATGGTAAGGTACATACCTATAAAGCAAGACTGGTTGCAAAAGGCTATAAACAAATTCATGGGGTTGACTATGATGAAACCTTTTCACCAGTTGCAATGCTTAAATCTGTTCGGATTTTACTTGCCATCGCTGCATATCATGATTATGAAATATGGTAGATGGATGTCAAAACTGCTTTCCTTAATGGGAATCTTCTTGAGGATGTGTACATGACACAACCTGAAGGATTTGACATACCACAAGATGCCTAAAAGATATGCAAGTTACAGCGATCAATCTATGGATTGAAGCAAGCTTCCAGAAGCTGGAATCTTCGTTTTGATGAAACCGTAAGACAATATGGATTCATCAAAAATGAAGATGAACCTTGTGTCTACAAGAAGGTTAGTGGGAGCATGATCGTGTTTATGGTATTATATGTAGATGACATATTACTCATTGGAAACGATGTCCCTACCTTGCAACAAGTGAAGACTTGGTTAGGGAATTGTTTTTCTATGAAAGACCTAGGTGAAGCAGCCTATATATTAGGAATTAGGATCTATAGAGATAGATCACAAAAACTGCTTGGCCTAAGTCAGAGTACATACATAGATAAAGTGTTAAGACGCTTTAATATGCATGATTCCAAGAAAGGATTCATACCTATGCAACATGGTCTGTGTTTATCAAAAACACAATCCCCTTCAACTAAGGAAGAAAGGGATCGCATGAATAAGATTCCATATGCATCTGCAATAGGATCTATCATGTATGCCATGTTATGTACTCGACCAGATGTCTCGTATGCATTAAGTGCAACGAGTAGGTACCAATCTGATCCCGGTGATGCTCACTGGGTAGCTGTCAAGAATATCCTTAAGTACTTGAGAAGGACTAAGGATTCATT
>CAWUDS030003067.1:205000-210000 GCA_963859935.3 Lathyrus sativus
TTTCACTTGATGCATTTTCGTTTTTGATTCTCTTTTCTCACTCAAATAATTCCGTTCATAAGCAGCTAGCACTGTGACCGGAAGCTGTTCGTGTGGACTGAGTAGAGGCGTTGCACTTCATCAACGCTTGTGATCGCTGCATCAAAGATCTGAATCGCCACAAAGAGGTAACGATTCTATCACTGACCATGCTCATTCGTAAGGATCACTAAAGGAAAATTTTGTTTTCCGCTGCGTTTAGATCGCAATTTTCCTTCAGTGGTATCAGAGCCACTTACGAAACCATGGATCTGATAGCTGTTAAATTTCCGTCTTTTCTGTATTTGATTCGATTAAAACACAGAATGAATTTAACAATAAACGATTAATTAAATTTGGCATCTGTTGTGTACGATTTGGATGATTGATGTTGATTATGCTTCAGAAACCGACATTAGTATGGTGAAGTTGTGCGATACATTGATCATCCATAGGTTACACAATTAGATCGATCACTTTTATATAAGATATAAGAAATTCTGATGCAAAGATGGTATATGGGATATACTGTTTTGATTTCATCCATTCAATCACATAAGGATTGTAATTCTTTTTGAAAGATCATCATTTTCATTCGCTTCGGAATCCGACGTTAGTATGGTGAAGCAATGACATGTTGATCTATCATATTGAGTTATCAATCGAGTTGTGTTTGACGGCATGAGATTGTTGCATTAGGATTAATGGCAGTACAAGTGTTGTATTGCCGCAGACTTTTCCGGTTGGGGTTGTAAATGCACAAAAGTTGTGCAGGAAACGACGTGAAATACAATGAAGTGTTCATAAAAATTTTCGCTGGGGCGCTGCCCCTAACAACCCCGCAAGGGGGCGCTGCCCGGGCAGCGGAACCCCCGGCTAAGTCTGCAAAGTGTGATCAATCAGTCGAAATTTAATTTAGTTTATTTAATTATCGGAATTTTAAACTAATAATAAAAGTGTGTTTATTATTATTTATTTGTGGTGATCAGTTATGGCCTTAGTTTTTCCTTTATTATTGTTTTGGGATTTTTGAATACGGCCTGCGTGTCGTGCCTCTCTCTCAATCTCTTTATGTAACTTCTTTTCTCATCTCACTCCCTCGTATGTAAAACGAGTTTTCTTATATGTAATGTAATATTATGTTATGAAAAAAAAGGAGGAAGTATTCAATATTAAAGGAGGATAACCTTGGAGATCATGCTTGGAGAAGCTTAGATCGTTATTAGGTTAGCTTAGGTTCTCTCATTGGCTTGAGAGAACAATTGCGTTAGGGGCCATAATTGTATCTTTTTTATATGTATGTTGATGCATGTAATTGTATGTTGATGCATGTGAGAGACGTTTTGCATGTGAAGCCGGTGAGATCAAACTAATAACAAATTCCCTCAAAATTAAATATTAAGTTTATGCTTTCCAATTTTTAGCACTCATCAAGACTAGTATCGAGCATTGTAGGTTTCGCCTACGCGAGGTGCATGTTCTATATTAGTAAGGTGTGATGGGATAATTGTAATATCCAATTGCTAAAACAATGGGTCAAACTTAACTAAACAAATTATAATAAGATTATATATGTTTAGAAGCAAGAATTGGGAATGATTCATGTGATGGATCAGAATAAGGAGTTATTCACCCAATTGAAAATATTCGAGAGTTGTATGAGATACAATTGGAAGGAGTTCCTACCTAAATAACTTAGTTTTGTGTAATCAGCCTAACGCTGACTTAAAACAAAGTGAAACATGGATCTCGACCCACTAGAAAGTCTTCCAACGGGATTTTCCGAATCAAATGATGAGGGTCATTTGTTTTGAATAAAATAGTGGGAGCATATTTGATTAAAGGCCTAATTAAATATGTTGTTTTAATGATACTTATATTTTCATATTTCTCTTGTAGATTACCATGACAACAAACACATCGAACAATATTTTGCGATCCATCCTAGATAAGGAAAAATTGTCTGGGACAAATTTCCTGGATTGGCACCGTAATCTGAGGATTGTCCTCAAGCACGATAAGAAGCTGTATGTCTTGGAGACACCAGTTCCTGAGGAGGAACCTCCTAGTTCTGCACCAAAGGCAGAAAGAAATGCTTATAAGAAGCATTTCGATGATGCCAATGAAACCGCTTGCCTCATGCTTGCTACCATGAACTCTGAGTTGCAAAAGCAACACGAGAACATGTCTGCGTTCGATATGATCGGACATCTGAAAACGCTTTATCAAGAGCAAGCAAGAAATGAGAGGTTTCAGGTTTCAAAGTCCCTTTTTAACAGCAAGTTAGCTGAGGGAGCCCCTGTAAGTCCCCATGTACTCAAGATGATTGGGTATGTGGAGAACCTTGACAGATTAGGGTTTCCCCTTGGAAAGGAACTTGCGATTGATCTGATCTTGCAATCGTTGCCAGAGAGCTTCAGTCAGTTTGTCCTGAATTTCAATATGAATGACTTGGACAAAAGTCTTCCAGAACTGCTAGGCATGTTGAGAACTGCTGAGCAGAATATGAAGACAAAAGGGAAATCCATTCTGATGGTCAGTAATGGAAAGAAACAGAACAAGAGGCCCATCAAACAGGGTGGTAGAGGGAAAGGCAAGGAAGTTGCCAAACCCAAACCCACTCCTCCTGTTTTGAAGCCTAGTGGAGGAATAGCAAAGGAGGGCACTTGCTTCCATTGCGGTAAGACCGGACATTGGAAGAGAAATTGCCCAAAGTACCTGGAAGATAAGAATAATGGAGTAGAGACTTCAAATTCAGGTATTTTTGTTATTGAAATTAATTTATCTACTTCTGCATCATGGGTATTAGATACTGGATGCGGTTCTCACATTTGTACTAATGTGCAGGGGCTAAAAAGGAGTAGAAATTTGGCAAAAGGTGAAGTTGACCTACGAGTTGGCAATGGAGCAAAGGTTGCTGCTTTAGCTGTAGGAACTTATGTTTTAACTTTACCTAGTGCTTTAATAATTCAGTTAGAGAACTGTTATTATGTACCTGCAATTAGCAGGAATATTATTTCCGTTTCTTGTTTGGACAAGTTTGGTTTTTCATTCATAATAAGGAACAATTGTTGCTCCATTTATTTGAATGATATATTCTATGCTACTGCAAAAATGAATAATGGACTATATGTCCTTGATCTCGAAATGCCAATTTATAACATTAATACTAAAAGGTTGAAACCTAATGAGTTGAATCCAACTTACCTTTGGCACTGTCGATTAGGCCACATAAATGAGAAACGCATTTCCAAACTCCATAAAGATGGACTCTTGGACTCTTTTGATTATGAATCATATGAGACATGCAGATCTTGTTTAATTGGAAAGATGACAAAGTCCCCATTCACAGGAAAAGGTGAAAGGGCTAATGATCTTTTGGCACTCATACATACTGATGTATGTGGACCACTGAACATACCAGCCAGAGGAGGTTTTCAGTACTTCATCACTTTTACTGATGACTTCAGTAGATACGGATATGTGTATTTAATGAAACACAAATCTGAGTCCTTTGAAAAGTTCAAGGAATTCAAGAATGAAGTACAAAACCAACTAGGTAAGAATATTAAAGTTCTTCGATCAGATCGAGGCGGTGAATATTTAAGCCTAGAATTTGATGACCATCTAAAAGAGTATGGGATTCTATCCCAACTTACTCCTCCTGGAACACCACAATGGAATGGTGTATCTGAGAGAAGAAATCGAACCTTGTTAGACATGGTCCGATCCATGATGAGTCACGTCGATCTTCCAAACTCCTTTTGGGGACATGCATTATTAACAGCAGCTTACACACTTAACCGTGTTCCATCCAAAAAGGTTGATAAGACACCATATGAGATATGGAGTGGTAAGAAACCACATATGTCTTACATGAAGATTTGGGGTTGCGAGGTTTACGTCAAACGACAAATTTCAACCAAGCTTGAGCCCAAATCTGACAAATGCTTATTTGTGGGGTATCCTAAAGAAACAAGAGGATATTACTTCTACAATCCTTCTGAGGGCAAAGTGTTTGTCGCTCGAACTGGAGTCTTTCTGGAAAGGGATTTTATTTCCAAAGGAAACAGTGGGAGGAAAATAGAGCTTGAAGAAATTCAAGAATCACAAAACATTGAAACACCTATGGAGGAACTAGAGCGGGAAACACAAGTAATTGTGGAAGAGCAACCTGCTCAAGAAGAACAAGACCAGCGTAGGTCAAGCAGGATACGTCACCAACCTGAGAGATATGGATATCTCATAAGTGATCAGGGTGAGGTATTACTCATGGATCAAGATGAGCCTGTGACCTACAAAGAGGCCATAACTGGTCCTGAGTCTGAGAAGTGGCTAGAAGCCATGAAATCTGAAATGGATTCCATGTACACAAACCAGGTTTGGACCTTGGTAGAACCTCCTATAGGAGTTAACCCTATAGGATGCAAGTGGGTCTTCAAGAAGAAGACTGACATGGATGGTAAGGTACATACCTATAAAGCAAGACTGGTTGCAAAAGGCTATAAACAAATTCATGGGGTTGACTATGATGAAACCTTTTCACCAGTTGCAATGCTTAAATCTGTTCGGATTTTACTTGCCATCGCTGCATATCATGATTATGAAATATGGCAGATGGATGTCAAAACTGCTTTCCTTAATGGGAATCTTCTTGAGGATGTGTACATGACACAACCTGAAGGATTTGACATACCACAAGATGCCCAAAAGATATGCAAGTTACAGCGATCAATCTATGGATTGAAGCAAGCTTCCAGAAGCTGGAATCTTCGTTTTGATGAAACCGTAAGACAATATGGATTCATCAAAAATGAAGATGAACCTTGTGTCTACAAGAAGGTTAGTGGGAGCATGATCGTGTTTATGGTATTATATGTAGATGACATATTACTCATTGGAAACGATGTCCCTACCTTGCAACAAGTGAAGACTTGGTTAGGGAATTGTTTTTCTATGAAAGACCTAGGTGAAGCAGCCTA
>CAWUDS030003067.1:292500-305000 GCA_963859935.3 Lathyrus sativus
ATTTTCTATATGATTCTATGTATATATTTATTATAATTCTTGTAAATTTTTGTAAATAAAATTAAACCTTATAAACACTTAATGTAAAATTTTGGTGAATGTGATTATTGATTAGTTAAAATTTGTTTTCATCATAATGTGTAAATATTTTTCTTAATAATTGTTAATATATAATTAGAGATAATTAAATTTTTGTAAATGATTAAGAAATTTATAATTATGTTATATTTAGAACTTTATATTATAGTAATTATTTAATCATTTATGTTTCTAAATAAAAATCAAATCTTATGATATTTAGAACTTTATATTATAGTAATTATTTAATCATTTATGTTTCTAAATAAAAATCAAATCTTATGATATTTAGAACTTTATATTATAGTAATTATTTAATCATTTATGTTTCTAAATAAAAATCAAATCTTATGTTTAATCACGTTATTAATTAATTATTATTGCTAATCATATTTTGTTGCTTATTATTATTTTGAAATTTCTATCTTATTATTTTTTCTAACTTTGTCTATTTTTCTCATTATTATTGTTTCAACTAATTATTTTCACTAACTTTATATTTATACTAACCTTATTTAATTTTTCTTATTATTTACTAACCCCAATATTTTATTTACTTATTTGTTATTTTTTTTATTATATTTATTTTGATCATATTTTACTATTTATTTTATTTATTATAATTTTGTAATTGCCTCTTAGATGTAAATTGTAATCATTTAATTATTATTATCATTATGGTTAGTAATTAGGGAGTGCCAATATGTATGATATTTAAAAAAATAAATTAGATCATTTTAATATAAGATAATTAAATTAAACATTTCACACACGTAAGTCGATTTTAATCGCCGTCTCACTTCTTAAGGATATCCCTCAAGTTGCCTATGAATATTGGTTAAGTGGGGTGTATAAAGCAAGTCCCTCAAAAAGAAAATCATCAAAGTCCCTTATGGTTGCCTTTACGAATCGAGTCCCTTTCGAAAAATGATGATAGTCCCTCTAGTTTGCTTATTACACCCCACAATGGCCTTCAAAAATCCAATTGTCCCTCACATGTCCCTTAACATCCAAAGTAAGGACTACCTACTCCATTACAGTAGGGATAGTCTTACTAAGGAAAGGATGAAGAATAAGAAAGACCTTAAAACATTAGGGTAGACTACTCCTAGATACTTGCTCACTTCAAAACTTTTTCACACTTAAACAAATTTTCAACAAGTTTTCAAACAAGTTCTTAACACATCCTTACATGGATTATTTATTAACTATTCTGAAAATTTTCTATTCACACACTACACTTTCAAAACAATTCAAAAGTGAGCTTAAGTATCTAAGAGCCCATGGATAACCATGGATGAAAAGGGTGCTAACACCTTCCCTTTTCATAACCTACCCCCCGGACCCAAAATATTCTCTAAGGTCTTTCCTGTTCTTTTATAACCTTTCCTTATGGATAAAATAAAAGTCGGTGGCGACTCTTGCTATCCGCAACATTGTTTAAAGTCAGTTCACCGGGTTACAGAACTGGCGACTCTGCTGGGGATCTATTTAAGAGGGGTACCCTTAGGAATTAAGATCACTTTAAATTGTTTGCCTTGTTTGCTTTATTATTATATTGTTGGGGTGCTCTTATGTGTGAAAGGTCCTAACCCGGATCTAGTGTACCTTAGGTAAATGGCAATAGACCAAGGAAACTGTACGACGTATATCGATACGGTTGATCTGGTGGCCATAGTTAGTGCGACTTCTTGGTTGGTGCTTATATTCCTTAAGTCAAGTTGAGGATAATATTGAGGCTGCCATATGTTGTCAATGCACTAACTGACTTTTAGAACCCTAGTTAACTCATCTTGGCCTTTAGAAAGTAGTGAGGTAACCGGCTTTGGTGCAGACTGAAGTTGGTTGACACTCGATACTACGCTCATTGAGATCTTAAACTTGGAGGGTTTTGGTTGGCAAGTAAGTTACCTTCTGATCAACCACCCTTGTGAAGGATCAATGATATTGAGATCCCTTAGAACCCGGTTACTTTTGTAGGACAGGATGAACCATCTAACTTCAGGGGAGGGTACTTACCTTTAAACCTCATGCAAGCCTTTAAACCTAGGGCAATTGTGTGACTTGTTTGTGTGTGCCACATGTTTGTGATTGAACATAACATCATGACATCATCATACATCATGAGCATATCATTTTCCCTAACCATTTCAAGGACCAAGGAATTTATTTTTGTTCTTTGTTGCAGGTCATGGCTTCTGCTCGTAGAAACACCATCAGGATCAACTTTGTAGGGATACCTCCCAAGCTCAAAGAGTTGGTTTCCCAAGTGTCTGATCATTCCCAGTTCGTCCAGAGACATGGTCACCTATTGGATCTAGTCACTTCAGGGTTCAGTGAAGACATGATGAGTGTGCTGTTTCAGTTCTTTGACCCTAAGCACCATTGCTTTACATTTCCTGATTATCAGCTGGTTCCAACCATGGAGGAGTTCTCTAAACTTCTGGATATACCTGTTCTTGATCAGAAGCCATTCACAGGCTTAGAGAAGGAGCTTAAACCTGAAGTTATTGCTGCAGCTCTACATCTGAAGAAGTCTGACATTGTTCTAGAGACGAGAAGCGGAGTCAAGGGTATTCTTGCCAAGGTATTAATGGATAAAGCTCAAATGTTCTTGAAAGCTATGAGCTACGATGCTTTTGAGGAGATCTTAGCCTTATTAATTTATGGCTTAGTGTTGTTCCCCAATCCTGATCAGTTCATAGACGTTCATGCCATCAACATATTCCTGAGTCACAATCCAGTGCCTACCTTACTTGGAGACATCCTACATTCTCTTCACACCCGTACTACAAGAGCAAGAGGAACTTTGATGTGCTGCATACCTTTACTTTCTAGGTGGTTTATTTCTCACCTTCCTCGCTCAGTAATGAAGAATGAGCAAGGGTTCAGATGGTCCAAGAGGATCATGTCACTTTCTCACTCAGACATCCATTGGTGCTCCAGATCTACGGAGAATGTCACCATCATTGACCGTTGTGGGGAGTTTCCTAACGTGCCGCTTCTAGGCATAAGAGGAGGCATCACCTACAACCCATCTCTAGCTTTACGACAGTTTGGTTACGCCCGGAGCGATGGTCCACATGACATGTTGATTCAGGGCATTGTGTTTGACTACGACAACGATCTTCAGGGTTACCGTCAGAGATTCATACGAGCTTGGGAAAAGGTAAACAGGATTGACAGCAAGACACTGGAGCCTAAGTACACCATTCCTATGGAGGCTTATCTCAGATGGGTACGATTTCGTGCTCAGACACTCATGATGCCATATCCTGCCATCCTACCAGTTACCATGGAACCTGTTGCTGAAGGAGACACAACTTATACCATCCTTCACCCAGACATGCCTACTGATGTGGAAGACTTGCAGAGATCATGGATCCAACTGAAAGAGCAAAGGGATACTTTCGAGGCTCATTACAAAGCAAGCCAAGCAAGGATCCTAGAGCTAACAAAGCTACTTCATAAAGCAAGCATGTCTATGGGTGCCAAAGAAAGCTTTAAGGAGTATGCTCAGAAGTGGAGAGACTTAGCTGGAGGAGTTCAACCCCCTTTGACTGATAGGGAATTGGTTGATATGTTCATGTGTACGCTGAATGGTCCGTTTTACAGTCATCTCATTGGAAGCTCATCATCTGGCTTCACTGAGTTGATCATGACAGGAGAGCGAGTAGAGAATGGCATCAAGAGTGGTAAGATCCAAATGGGCACTTCTTCATCAGGTGCCGCAAAGAAGCCTCCCACTGGGAAGAAAGAATCTAATGCTGTGTATGGTCAGCCTGATCGTAACAGAAGGCATCAGTCTGTTAGTGCAGTTCATATTTCAAATCCAACTCCTGCAACAACAGAGCAGCCTCAAGGCAACCAACAGAGGGCTAGAAGACAGTTCACGAAGATCAACATGTCAATGGCTCAGGCATTGCAACACTTGTTGAAAGCTGAACTTATTACCCTGAGGGAGGCCCCTCGGAATCCCAATGTTACCTCTCCCAAGTACAATCCCAATGCACGATGTGCATATCATTCAAACTGTCCAGGACATGATACTAATAACTGCTGGGTCTTGAAGAACAAAATTCAGGATATGATTGATGCTGGAGAAATTGAGTTTGATCCACCAGGTACTCCAAATGTGATTACAGCTCCAATGCCAAATCACGAGAAGACTGTCAACGCCATTGATAAAGATATTGATGAAGATCTGCATGTCTATTCAGTTATGGAGTTGAGCACACCATTGTCTGTTATCAAAAAGAGGTTAGTACAAGCTGGGATCTTTCCAGGTTGTCATGAAGATTGTCTATATTGTACCTATAAGCCGGATAGTTGCTTCATTTTGAGAGATGGGATTCAACGTCTCATGGATAAATATACTATAGTGTTTGAAAGAAGACCAGCATCTGTAGAAAGTATGGTGGATCATCTGACTCAGGGTAAAAAGATTGAAGAGGTTGACATGGTTGACAAAGTACCACTAAGAATCACTTCAAAGGGTCCCATTAAAATCACTCATCAGGGCCCAATCAAGATTACTGCTGAAGGTCCTGTGAAAGTTGTCACTGAAGCCAGAGTAGCTCCTCTGATCATTACCACTCCTGGTCCTATTCCTTATACATCTGACAAAGCTGTGCCTTGGCACTATGGGTCTGATGTTTACATCCATGGTGTCAAACAGGAGCCTTTACCTGATATGCCTGTTGACATTGATAATATTGCCGGATCTAGCAAGATCACTCGTAGTGGAAGAGTCTTCTCTCCTCCAGTTGCTTCTAAGAGTGCGGTTACTCCTGCTGTTACTTCCACCACTGATGCTCGGGGCAAGGGTCCTGTTATTGAGCCTGTATCTACTGATGTGCCAGCTGCTGATGACCTCTCTAAGCAGATGGAAGAAGTATTGAAAATCATTCGCAAGAGTGATTATGATATTGTTGATCAGCTGGGGCATACTCCCTCAAAGATTTCTATGCTCTCCCTGTTATTATGTTCTGAGGCTCATGCCAAGTCATTGATCAAGTTTCTAAAGATGGCTCATGTACCCAGTACAATTTCCGTGGACCAGTTTGAGAATTGTGTTGCTCACCTGACCTATGACAACGGGTTAGGATTTTCTGATGCTGACTTGACCCCTGCCAAGAGGGATCATAACAGGGCCTTGCATATTTCAATTGAATGCAGGGGCACTACCCTGTCTCATGTGCTGATAGACAATGATTCCTCTCTGAATGTGTTGCCTAAGGAAGTCCTGAACAAGTTGAGTCCTGAAGATACGGTATTGAAGCCCAGTAATATTGTGGTAAAGGCTTTTGATGGTTCTAGAAGAGTAGTGCATGGGGAAATTGATCTTCCAATCAAGGTTGGCTCTCAGGTGTTCACTGCTACATTCTATGTGATGGATATTCGTCCTTCGTACTCATGTCTGCTTGGTCGTCCCTGGATCCATGGGGCAGGTGCTGTGACCTCCACATTACATCAAAAGTTGAGATATCCGGTGAATGGAAAAGTTGTTACTGTCTTTGGAGAGGAAGAATACTTTGTCAGCCATGTAAACACTTTCAAGTATCTGGAAGTAGAAGGTGAATACATTGAAACTCCATGTCAGTCATTTGAAGTGGTTCCCTGGGCTGTTAAGGATTGTGTGACTCCTCCTGCTGTGAAGAAGGCTCCTGTGGTCATCAGAAACCCTCCAACAATGGCAATGGCCTCCCTCAATGATGCAAAAGCTGTGGTGGAAGAAGAGTCCCAGAAGGCTGTTCGTCGTGCTCGTGCTGTTCGTATCACCAATCAAGGGGTTATCAATGCTGTGGGAGATCAAGATGAAGACCACAACTTGGAGGCATGGATTCTTCCTACTGTGGGTGCTGGACTCAATAATTGGACAGCTGAAGATGTTATCCCTATCTCCTTTAGTCAGGAGTAAATACTATTACTGTGTTATGTTTTTAAATTTATAATTTCTGGAACAATTAAAACTTTCAAGCCATGTGCCTTACCCGGGGCACAATGGTGTGCTTGTTACGGGTTGTCATCTCATTTGCATACTTCATTCGATAAAATCAGTGGACGTTTCGTTTTCGTAAATATTGTGTTCCTTGTCTTTCTTTTTCTTTTATTTTTGCTTTATCAGCTATGTGTTCTTACACACACCCACGTCACTAAAAGGCCGATCCTCATCCACTCTGGATCCAATTGATAACAGTTCTACTATTGCCAATTACAATTTCGAGAATCCGATCTATCAAACTGAAGACGGAAACGAGGACGATTGTGAAATATCTGTAGGGCTTGCTAGGTTGTTACAACAAGAAGAGAAAGCTATACAGCCACATGAAGAGCCAGTCGAAGTTGTGAATCTGGGAACTGAAGAAAACAGAAAAGAGGTCCAGATAGGGGCTGATTTAGACAACACTGCTCAGCATAAGAATGCAGGGGAAACATATCAGCGTGCTATGGTGGCTTTGTTTCATGATATGATTCATCATGAGATAGAGGTATATGTGGATGATATGATAGCCAGGTCTCAGAATGAAGAACAACATCTTGATCATCTGCACAAGTTGTTTGAGAGGTTGAAGAAATACAGGTTGAGATTAAATCCAAACAAGTGTACTTTTGGAGTTAGATCTGGAAAGCTCCTGGGTTTCATTGTCAGTGGAAAAGGTATTGAAGTGGATCCTGCAAAAGTGAAAGCTATACGAGAGATGCCAGCTCCCCGTACTGAGAAGGAGGTTATAGGTTTCTTGGGACTACATTGCAAGATTTATTTCCCAATTAACTACCATCTGTGAGCCAATCTTCAAGTTGTTGAAGAAAGATCAGGTGATGGAATGGAATGATGAGTGCCAGACTGCCTTTGATGAAATCAAGAGATATTTGCTAGAACCTCCAATTTTAATGCCACCAGTTGATGGAAGACCCTTGATTATGTATTTAACAGTATTAGACAACTCAATGGGGTGTGTATTGGGGCAACATGACGAGTCTGGTCGAAAAGAGCAGGCAATATACTACCTTAGCAAAAAGTTTACCGACTGTGAAACAAAATACTCACTGCTCGAGAAAACTTGCTGCGCTTTGGCACGGGCTGCTCGCCGACTAAGACAGTATATGTTGACCCATACTACCTTGTTGATTTCAAAGATGAATGGGGCAGTTGAAGCTGCTGATAAGAACATTAAGAAGATTGTACAGAAGATAACTGTTACTTACAAGGATTGGCACGAGATGTTACCATTTGCTCTGCATGGTTATCGTACTACAATACGTACTTCAACCGGGGCAACCCCATTCTCCTTGGTCTATGGTATGGAAGCAGTTCTGCCTATTGAAGTTCAGATCCCCTCCTTGAGAATTATGAAGGATGCAGGCTTGGATGAAGATGAGTGGATTCAGACTCGACTTGACCAGATAAATTTGATTGATGAGAAAAGGTTAGCAGCAGTTTGTCATGGCCAGATGTACCAGAAACGGATGATCAAAGCTTTTAACAAGAAGGTTAAGCCAAAAGTATATCAGGCTGGTGACTTGGTAATCAAGCGTATCATATTACCACAGGGTGATCCTAGGGGCAAGTGGACTCCAACATATGAGGGACCATTTGTAGTCAAGACAGTGTTCTCAGGAGGTGCCATGATACTGACTACAATGGATGGTGAAGACTTCCCACAACCTGTAAACGCAGACATAGTTAAAAAATACTACGCATAAAAAGAGACCCGCTAGGTTGACAGGCCTAGGCAAAAATAAGGGCATCCCGGCAAACCAAAAGGGTTTGGGCAAAAATTAGGGATATATATATAAAAAGATGTACACCCGGCAAGTCGAAAACCTGAAAAGGCGGCTTGGGCAAAAAAGGGTATCCCGGTGGATTGAAAACCTGAAAGGGCAATCCAGGCAAAAGTTAGGGATTAAAGCGTATGACTATGTCTCGTTTGGATCACTCATGAAACTGCAACCAGTTGTACTACTTACTCAAGCTCAAACAGATAAAGCTCAATCCAATCGTTTCCGTCTCAACAGCAAGAAGATGAGATACTTGAGTGGCAATAGTAGAATTGAAACTCAATAGGATTATTTCCCACATAGCTGATTCTTTTTGTAAAAACTTCATGACAAAATTCTCTTACTAGGGCTTATGTCTCCTTGTACAAACTTACCCGTGCATGGGTCACTTTTGATATAAATAAATTCCATCTTTTGAATCCAGATTTACTTTTACCCTATTTACATAAGCGAAACGTCCATTGGTTGTGTTTGAATGTATGTATGCCTTTGAACATGATTAATGTTTACCAGAAATGCATGTATGCTTTTAATATGATTGATGTTTACCAGAAATGCATGAAAATGCAGTAATAGTATTTACTAAGGACGAACGAGGGAAGGATTTCAACGAAGCTTCGCCGGTTCATCTTTACAAGACAGTTACAAACCATCAGTAGGACTAATCCATTTTCACAAAGTCTAATCTCCCCTGGAATTTATATCCATCTCTTTTATCCTCATACGGATATACGGGAAATTACTTTCCAATAAGGGCACGATGAACGAAGACGGGATGTTATACTTATCCTACTATCAAACGAAAACGAAGGTTATCTATACCCTACTATCCCCAACAACGGGAGGTTATCTATACCTTGTTATCCCCAACAACGGGAGGTTATCTATACCTTGTTATCCCCAACAACGGGAGGTTATCTATACCTTGTTATCCCCAGCAGACGGAGGGTTATGTATTCTTCAACAACGAATCGGGATTTATTTTCCTTGGCCAGCAGTTGTTATACAAGGATATCCAGACACTTCCAGCAGTGTCATAGCATACATACATCATTTACATCATACCATAACATATATGTCTATAGTACATTACCTAAGTGCATCATGTCATACATGCATACATAAAGCATAAACTAATGTTGTTATACAGAATGCTACCTTGTTTTCAGGTTAATTATCCAACAAACAAGCTTATGATCTTTGGGACTGCTTTATTGTAACCTCAGGGTTACTTTATCCTCCTGATGAGCTTCTTATTACTTTGGGACTGCTTTATTGTAACCTCAGGGTTATTTTATCCTCTTGATAGCCTCTCATGACTTCAAGACTGCTTTAGAGCTACTGATTGCTCTATCCTCCTGAAATCATCCTATTACTTCAAGACTGCTTTAGAGCTATTCATTGCTCTATCCTCATGAGGTCATATTACTACTTCAAGACTGCTTTAGAGCTATTCATTGCTCTATCCTCCTGAAGCCATCTAATTATTTCAAGACTGCTTTAGAGTTATCCATTGCTCTATCCTCCTGAAATTACATTATTATTTCAAGACTGCTTTAGAGTATTCATTGCTCTATCCTCCTGAAATTATATTATTATTTCAAGACTGCTTTAGAGTTATTCATTGCTCTATCCTCCTGAAATCATTACTTCAAGACTGCTTTAGAGTATTCATTGCTCTATCCTCCTGAAATCATTACTTCAAGACTGCTTTAGAGTATTCATTGCTCTATCCTCCTGAAATTACATTATTATTTCAAGACTGCTTTAGAGCTATTCATTGCTCTATCCTCCTGAAATCATTACTTCAAGACTGCTTTAGAGCTATTGATTGCTCTATCCTCCTGAAGACATATCACGTTATTATTTCAAGACTGCTTTAGAGCTATTCATTGCTCTATCCTCCTGAAATTATTATTTCAAGACTGCTTTAGAGTATTCATTGCTCTATCCTCCTGAAATTACATTATTATTTCAAGACTGCTTTAGAGCTATTCATTGCTCTATCCTCCTGAAATCATTACTTCAAGACTGCTTTAGAGCTATTGATTGCTCTATCCTCCTGAAGACATATCACGTTATTATTTCAAGACTGCTTTAGAGCTATTCATTGCTCTATCCTCCTGAAATCATTACTTCAAGACTGCTTTAGAGTATTCATTGCTCTATCCTCCTGAAATTACATTATTATTTCAAGACTGCTTTAGAGCTATTCATTGCTCTATCCTCCTGAAATCATTACTTCAAGACTGCTTTAGAGCTATTGATTGCTCTATCCTCCTGAAGACATATCACGTTATTATTTCAAGACTGCTTTAGAGCTATTCATTGCTCTATCCTCCTGAAATCATTACTTCAAGACTACTTTAGAGCTGTTGATTGCTCTATCCTCCTGAAGCCATTCTATTACTTCAAGACTGCTTTAGAGCTATTGATTGCTCTATCCTCCTGAAGCCATTATTACTTCAAGACTTCTTTAGAGCTATTGATTGCTCTATCCTCCTGAGGTCCGATTTATCACTTCAAGACTGCTTTAGGGTTATCATTATTGATCGCTCTATCCTCATGAAGACATGCTGTTACATCAGTATTACTCCAGACTCCTGACAGCTCTCATTATACTACTGAAGAACTTTCCCCTAGTGGCATCTTTAAGCCCACTCAATCATGTTCAACCAACCATCAATATCACTCCATGCACTGGTGAGTGCAAATTTTTGGGCTTTTGTGTTCAATCCCCTTCAACCTTCCAGGTTACGACTGGCAAATATACCAATCTAACCCCTCAGGTTTCAGAAAATTGAACAGGGGCAGCTGTTGCACCCCAAAATTTGCCCTCACAATACAAGACTTTGTGTTCCAAGAAGGTTCACAAGGTTCACAAAATTCATAATTGGTCAGAAGAGTTGACAATTCCCTCAGACAATGCACCTCCTAAGCAGTGCATCCAAAACTAGGGTTTTGACTTTAATCAGGCTAAATGGACTTCCAAGACTTCAAGTGAGCTTCATAACATCTTATATGTGTATAAGAACCCCCATGTCAAGTTTCAAGACTTTTCTCAAAAGTTTGCTCAGTCAGATGATCAGATAAGTCAAAAGCAGTCAATGCAGTTAAAAGGTCAAACTGAGGTCAACTGTGGTCAAACCAAAGTCAAACTTCATGATTTTTTTTTTGCCAACATCAAAGAGAGGTTGGGTGAGAAATATTATCATAATAACTGTAATACCCCAAATTTTGCCCTAAGATTTGTCGTCGCATTTCATTGCATTTAATCAATTACTAACAAATTTGTGTAGTCGTTTGACTTTTTGCAGGTAAATATCATATGGCATGCACTTTTTTTCTAAAAAGTAAAAATGGCACAATTGGCAGGAGGACATGTGTAAGGAGTTATGAGTGTGAGAGGTTGAGAGTTCGAATCTCACCTTTGTCACTTTTTTTGTTTTTTATTATTTTTACTCTAAATTTTTCTATCTTTCATTAAAAAAATAACAAAAATAGTTTTTTATTATTATTTAATTATTATTTTCGTATTTTAATTAAATCATTTTTTAAAATATTATTTTTTTCACTTTTTTCTAAATTATTCATAAAAATATCCAAAAAATCATAAAATAGAAAATATTGAAAAAAATTTTGTTCTTTTTATAATATTTTTTATTTTAGGAATCAATAGGATTATTAGTTTTTATTTTAAGTTTATTTTAATTATTTTAAATTATTTAAATTTTATTTTTTCTTAACTAATTATTTAGTTTGGGCTTTAAAATGGGCTTTAGGGACATTATTGACAATTTGGTGTTAACCCTAATTTGTTCCCTATATATACATGTGTTGCCTTGTTGGAAAAAAGGGAGAATGAAAAAAAAAAAACCTAAGAGGAGTGAGTGCCGTTGGCCGTTATTTAGTTTTCTTCTTCATCCATTACTATTGTTTCTTTTTCTTCATCGTTTACCGTTATTTCTTTTCCTTCATCTATTACTGTTGTTTCTTTTTCTTCATCTTTTACCGTTATTTCTTTTTCTTCATCTATTACCGTTATTTCTTTTTCTTTATCTATTACTGTTGCGTTTATATATATATAATTTTTAAATTGTTAGAGTTTATATATATAAGATTTTTGATCGAATTATGTCGATACGATGTTTGCACATTTGTGTGCATGACGCGTGACATTTGTGTTAGTTCGATCTGGTTGCGATGATCGCATTTTTGTGTGAGCAATAATACTATTTTTTGCTTAATTTCTTTTTCTTTGCGATAAATTTTGTTTCGTCCGATTTAGATCTGGTTGCGATGAGCGCATTTCTGCGTTAGCAACATTGTTGGGTTATTTGGCACATTTAAAATTCATTATTGCTTTATTATTATTATTATTATTATTATTATTATTATTATTATTATTATCATTATTTATTATTATTATCATTATTATCATTATTATTATTATTGTTATCATTAATTTATTAAAATTTGTTGTAATATAAAAATCTGTTTTTTTAAAATAAATGACATTAACATCTTTTTTCCAAATTAATATGAAAACCTAATTTTAATTTTCTATATGATTCTATGTATATATTTATTATAATTCTTGTAAATTTTTGTAAATAAAATTAAACCTTATAAACACTTAA
>CAWUDS030003067.1:310000-325000 GCA_963859935.3 Lathyrus sativus
TTGTTGTTGAGGATGTTAATATGGTTGTTGTTGTTGAGGTTGCCTTTGTTGATAATCTCTTTGGTTTGCCATGTAGTTAACTTCTTCAAATCCGGGAGGTGGACAATATCCGGTATCGTGTTCGCCTTTACAAAGTTCACAACAAGCTATTTGCTTAGCTTTTGATGGTTCTTTCAACTCCTTGATTTGTTGAGTTAAAAGTTCCACTTGTTGTGAAATGAGCTTATTTTGGGCAAGAATTGCATCATTCGTCCCCAACTCGAGCACTCCCGATCTTCTTTGAGTTACCCCTCGGTTATGGTTCCCTTGATGATCATTAAGTGCCATCTTTTCTATAATAGATGTTGCATCATCGGCACTCTTTGACATCAAAGATCCCCCCGCCGTAGCATCCAATAAGGTCTTGTGAACCGAAAGGAGTCCGTTGCGGAAAATATGAACTTGAGTAAGCTCATCGAAACCATGGCCCTTGCACTTCCTTAACATGGACTTGTAGCGCTCCCAGGCTTCGTTTAGCGATTCATTCGCTCCTTGGGAAAATACCGCGATTGCCGTCTTAGCTTCCATGAACCGGTTATGTGGGAAAAACCGTTCAAGGAACTTCTCCTCCAATAAATTCCAGTCCGTCATAATTGTCGTTGATTGATTAAGATACCACTCTTTCGCTTTCCCAATTAGGGAGTGAGGGAATAGTCTCCTAAACAATGACTCTTCATCAGCCTCAGTAGCTCCAGTTGCGCCCGCAATCTCATAGAACTTGGTAAGATGTGTGAATGGGTCCTCGTGGTCTAATCCTGTGAAAGGATTTTGATAGACTAGAGCAAGGATCCCCGTCTTCATCTCCGCTTGTCTTCCATTTTGGAGATTTCGTGTGAACTGAGCCGTGTGTCTCGGACTATTTGTACATGGAGTTGAAACTGGAGGTGGTGGTGGTTCTGCCATAACTGGTGTCAAATGTATTGGTGGTGTTGTAGTAGAAGAACTTTCTCCTTGTTCTCGGCTTTGCTTCGCAAGTTGCCTCCTTCGTCTTGTTTTGCTATTCAATCTTCTCGCGGTCCTCTCGATTTCGGGATCAAAAAGGAGTTGGTCCTCGGGAATTTGTCCTCGCATAAACAAGGGCTGCACACTAAACCAAACAAATTACAAGCACAAGTCAAAAATTCAAAGCTAAAAATTCAACAACTATTGCGATGCTTGCAATATCAATTTATACTCCCCGGCAACGGCGCCATTTTGTTAATATAGTGGTTAAGTGTCGGGTTTTTATTATCGTCTCCACAGGGAATATGAAATTTTGCAGCCTTTCTACAGTTGTTAAATTCGTAACTTTGTAGTAACAAAGTGTTTGGTTTTAAAACAATGGTAACTTTTGCATGTGAGTAATAAATGCGGTAAAATAATGATTTGAACGGTTTTAATAAATATTGCCAAAGTTAGGGTTCGATAATCACTTTGCATGCATATTTCCAATCAACATTTAACAAACTCCTTTTAATGATCAATACATCCACAACATCCTCTCAATATGATTATCTCTAACTCATATTGTGAGATTTACCATTTTGATCCATTGTTGATCTCTCACACAATCTATCAAATGACAACTTTAAAGTTCAATATTATAAGTGAACAAAACATTTCAAGACTATCTCTAGCTCAAGAAAAGAGAAGGATGAAAACCTAGGTCTAGAGTTGGAAAATATTTCTCAATCATCAACCAACACAAAAGATTGTAAATGAAACAAAGTTTTCACCATATATTAATCATCCAAGAGTTTACAAATGAGGATCATCCATACACATACAAAGTTTAATAATCACCTACATCTAACCTTGACAAAAGATGAGTTTAGCTACACATTTTCATGGTAGCTTTAACAAGAAGAAAGGAGAAGATGAAGAACATCCACTTTGAAGAAACAATGAAGGATGTGCTTCCACTTCTCTTGATTACAAAAATAGTAAAGATGAAGAAGAACTCAAGTATTTAGGGTTCTAGAGCTATCCAATAATGTCTTTCTTTTGATTTTTCAAGATCATCCTTTTTGAAGTACCAAGTATGGGCTAAATAGAGCAACAAATAAAGTAAAAATGATGTGCTGTCTGCGCACATTCGCCTGGCGAAGACATTCATTCGCCCGGCGAACCAACTTAACATGGCACTTCAAAGTGCCTCTGATCAGCAAACCGCCCTTAGGAATCGTGCATTCTCCAGGCGAATAAACACTCGTCGGGCGAACATTCGCTGGCTTCACTCGCCAGGCGAACTTTTGGTGGTTTTGCTACTGGAATCTGCATGAGGAAAGCTACCACTTCTTCGCCAGCACCTTCGCCAGGAGAATGGTAGCGAAGCTTCGCTGGAACCTTCGCCGGAACCTTCGCCTGGCGAACTTCCTATCCTTTGGGTCTGGGAGTTAAATATGATTTATTCGCCCCAGTTCGCCGGCACTCGCCTGGCGAACATTCGCTGGTACTCGCCTTGGCTCTCCAGGCGAATGTCGATTTGCAACATCTCCCAACTGCTTTGCCTTGATCCCAAGTGCTCTTATTAGTGTCAATCCTGCACACTAACAGCAATATTACAAACATTCTTCGCTTGGATCGCATAAAATGAAACTAAACCAATTCGACTACGAAATCAAACATTATTAGATAAAATTGATTGAAAATACTACCAAAAAGAAACCAAATATCTAATCTAAATGGGATCTAACACAAGCGCGCGCGTGTGTTTATGTGTGTGTGTGTGTGTGTGCGCGCGCGTGTGTTTGTGTGTGTGTGTGTGTGTGTGTGTTTGTTTGTGTGTGTGTGTGTGTGTGTGCGCGCGCGCGCGCGCGTGTGTGTGTGTGTGCGCGCGCGCGTGTTTGTGTGTGTGTGTGTGTGCGCGCGTATGTGTGTGTGTGTGTGTGTGTGCGAGCGCGCGTGCGTGCGTGATAACGAGAAAACGCATCGATTATATCGCTAGATTTCATTGATGTTTTATCGCGCATTCACCGTTTTAACACTCGATTTCTCGAGTTTTTCTTACTATTTTGCAGGTACATCGTTATGTGAAGCCGAATCATGAATTAAGAGAAAAGGAACAAAAGAGACCACAAGGAGATGAAGAAAGGCAGAAGCCTGCAAAAAGACTGCATAATTTGTTGCAGCCACGATCGTTACAAGGGTGTCACGACCGTGACATCCCAATTTGGGCCATCACGACCGTAAGGAAGTAGTCACGACCGTGACACTTAAAATCCTCAAATTACGAACGTGAAGACCTTGTCACGCCCGTGACAAAGATAAAACTTGGTTTTGACTCAGACTACGTCAAGGCACCACTGAAGACCACTTCTCCTCTTATTTCTCCTCAAGGCAGCACGTGAAGACGACTCCTCCCATTTTTGTTGCCACGTTCCAGCATTTCCTCAACAACTTCAGCAAGGCCCATGCAACAAAGGACCAAGACTCCAGCCCATTAAAGACTCTATAAATAGTACAAGCTCTGTGAACTCAAGGACAGACTTCATTATCCAAAATTCCTGCGGAAGCTCTGCCGAACTACCTTACGAACCAGTATTTCCATTCCAGCATTATTTTATTTTCTTTCTCGTTTTATTTGTATCCAAACCAACCGTATAATAATTTCCAACATTAGGGAATTGTTATACATTTATTTGTTTTCCAACCTTCAGCATTCGTTCATCTTTAATTTCCGCCTACTCCGAGCTTTCCGGTCTGTGGAAGAAGGAGTCTGCTCAAATATTTGTTAATCAGGTTTTTCAATTTATTGCAATTTAATTTAATTATAATGTCTATTTATTTTTCTGCCATGAGTAAGTTATTATTTAATTCTATGTCTGGTTCAACCTCAATGAGTAGCTAAACACCTTAGGGCGGTATGTAGTTATAACAAACTTAACCGGTAAATATAACCATAGGCTGAAAATAATTAATCACTTAACATTCTGGCTGATACTTTTTAATTGAAATAGACCTTTTCGTTACGAGAGTAAGAGAAGGGTATTAGGTTGGGTCAAGACCACGAGAGTGTGAGATTTTAACCAGATAGCTAAAGTTAGGCATTTAAATTAAACACAGCGAGAGCGCTTTAAGATAAATTAGAATTATTTAGTTTCCAAAAATTACCTCTAAACACTTATGGGCTAGCGAGAGCAGGCATAGGGCTTTAGGGATAAGATCTGATATAAGACCACGAGAGTGTGAGTTGAGGGTATTTAAACTAGTAATCTCTACCGAATAGATTAAGTGAACATCTCTATAAGCCTAGGTTAGATCGACCCACCTAAGTTAGTATAATTACATACCGACCGCCTTAGTATTACTTTATTAAAAACTTAAATCTAATTCCGTCTTTAATAATCTTAAAACCAACAACAATCGTGACAACCATTTCGCCTTAGCTAAACTAGAAGTTCATCTAGCACTAAGTAACAATAGAATCCCTGTGGATCGATAATCTTAAATATTACTTCGATAGGCTGTGCACTTGCAGTAAGATACCGCTAGACGCATAAGTAGACACGTCTTTAGCCCATCAAGTTTTTGGCGCCGTTGCTGGGGATTCCTTAATTTAGTTACTAGTGCATTTAGGTAGCATTGTCTAGACTAAGGTATCAACTATTTAATTTAATCTAATCTCCGAGTGTATGCCAAGTACTCGCTCTAAAAGCGAAGACTTGCAACCTCTAATCCCTGAATCGGAGCGCTTCTTACACGTAAGAAGACGTATATTCGATTTCGAAAATAATTCCAATATTCCAGATCTTCAATTAGATCCGCCTAAACCAGTCATAAAACCAGACGCAGGGATGGCTGAAGAACAAACTCATCCACTCAAGTATTACGCTAATCCTTCGCAAGGTGAACCGCATTCAAGCATTGCAGCGCCGACTATCAACCGAAATGATTTCGAACTAAAACCTTCGTTGATATCAGCCGTGCAACAAAATCAATTCGCCGGAAATCCTACCGAGGACCCGAATCTTCATCTTTCGATCTTCGTGCAATATGCCGATACCGTAAAAGCCAATGGAGTTACCCAAGAAGCTATTAGACTACGTTTATTCCCTTTTTCGCTTCGAGACAGAGCAAGAGCTTGGCTTCAATCTCTGCCTTCGAACTCAGTAACTACGTGGGCAGAACTTAAGAAAGTTTTCTTGAATAGGTATTTTCCACCTAGCAAGACAGCCATGCTGAGAGCTCAGATCAACGGATTTAAGCAAAGAGAAAGTGAATCACTATTCGAAGCTTGGGAACGCTATAAGGATCTACTTAGACTTTGTCCACATCATGGATTAATAGACTGGATGGTCATCCATACCTTCTATAATGGACTCTTGTACAATACAAGAATGACAATTGACGCTGCCGCGGGTGGTGCATTGATGGACAAAGAATACAGAGATGCCTATGCACTTATCGAAAGCATGGCTCAAAATCATTACCTTTGGGGAAGCGAGAGAGTCTCAACTGAGAAACCAACAAAGGGAGGTATGTACGAAGTAAGTAGTATGGACCAAGTCAATGCGAAGTTTGACCAACTAAGCCAAAAGATCGATAACTTGGCCATAACACCTGCAGCCACCGTGGCTGCAGTAACACCTAACTGTGAGTTATGTGGAGTCCCAGGACACGAAATTTCTGATTGTCAACTATTGACAGGAACTCCCACTGATCAAGTGAATTATGCTCAAGGAAACCCTTACTCAAATACATACAACCCAGGTTGGAAGAATCATCCGAACTTCTCCTATAAGAATAACAATGCTTATTACGCACCAGGTCAAGCACCAGCTACATCACCAGGATATCAAAAGACTGCTCCTAACATCCCTAGAAAATCGAACCTTGAATTGATGATGGAAAGCTTCATAGCTAGCCAATCTCAGACAAACAAGGACTTCTTAAACCAAAACATTCACACTAGTGAGCAGATTAAACAATTAGTGAGCAAAGTAGATGCATTAGCTACACATAACAAAATGCTTGAAACTCAGATTTCACAAGTAGCTCAACAACAAGCACCTACTGCTGCACCAGCTGGAGTATTCCCTGGACAACCTCAACCTAATCCGAAAGGACATGCTAACGCTGTAATATTAAGAAGTGGCAAGGAACTTGACGGACCTACCGATCCAAGACTTGACAATCCAGCCATGTACCAAAAACCGGATAAACCGACTGAAGTGGTGAATGATCCAGAAGAAAAGGAAGAGGAAAGTCGAGAGGTAGTGGAGAAATAACAACCTTATGTGCCTCCACCACCCTATAAACCACCAATTCCGTACCCTCAAAGATTAGTAAGTTCCAAGACGACGGGTCAATTTAAGAAATTTGTCGAACTTCTGAAACAGTTGAATATTACTATTCCGTTTACAGAAGCAATTACCCAAATACCCTCGTATGCCAAGTTTTTAAAAGAAATCTTATCCAATAAGAAAAAGATAGAGGATAACGGAACAGTTACACTTACTGCCGAGTGTAGTGCCATAATTCAGAATAACATGCCTCCTAAGCTAAAAGATCCAGGAAGTTTTTCTATACCCTGTGTAATAGGAAAATTCGTCATTGACAAAGCTCTATGCGATTTAGGAGCCAGTATCAGTGTTATGCCCTTAACTATTTGCAAAAGGCTAGACATGGGAGACCTAAGACCAACTAAAATGTCTGTTCAACTAGCTGATCGCTCTGTTAAATATCCTGTAGGCATACTAAAAAACGTCCCAGTACGTATAGGACAATTCTACATTCCTACTGATTTTATAATCATGGACATCTCTGAAGACTCCACTACACCTATCATACTAGGAAGACCATTCTTAGCTACCGCCGGAGCCATAATAGACGTAAAAAGAGGAAAGCTAACCTTTGAAGTAGGTGAAGAGAAAGTTGAATTTGTTTTAACACAATTCTTACAATCACCAGCTATAGAGGATACATGCTATCTAATGGACGTAATTGACGAATGTGTAAGAGAAATGGAACTGAAGGAGACCACTTATTCTGAAATAATGAAAATTCAAATCCCTCCGATCTTCGAAGATGATAATTGGCGAAAACCGTATCAGGATGATAGTCTAAGCGAAAGTTTAGCACTTACACCGGATCCCATGCCAAGTAAAGATAAACCTACATTAGGACTAAAAACTTTACCTAATAACCTAAGGTACGAATTCTTAGACGTTGAATGTAAAAGACCAGTTATAGTAAATTCCAGTTTAGGAACTATAGAAACAAAGAAACTTTTAGATGTCTTGAAGAAATATCCAACTGCATTAGGATATAACATATCTGATCTCAAAGGAATATGTCCTTCAGTTTGCATGCATCGTATTCTGCTAGAAGAAGATTGCAGAACCTCCAGAGAATCTCAAAGAAGAATTAACCCAACCCTTAGCACTGTAGTAAAAGAAGAAGTTAAGAAATTATTAGATGCCGGGATAATATATCCAATCTCTGATAGTGAATGGGTTAGTCCAATACATGTAGTGCCAAAGAAAGGAGGTATCACTGTTGTGAAAAACGCTCAAGGCGAATCGATATCACAAAGAGTAGTGACGGGATATAGAGTGTGCATAGATTATCGTAAGCTAAACAAAGCCACTCGAAAAGATCATTTCCCACTACCTTTTATAGATCAAATGTTAGAACGATTAGCCAAGCATTCTTACTTCTGTTACCTTGATGGTTACTCAGGATTTTTCCAAATCCCTATCCATCCTGACGATCAAGAGAAGACTATATTCACATGTCCTTATGGAACGTTCGCTTATAGGCGAATGCCCTTTGGATTATGCAACGCTCCTGCAACCTTTCAAAGATGTATGATGTCAATCTTCGCAAATTTTATAGACAACATCATGGAAGTGTTCATGGACGACTTCTCTGTATGCGGGCAAAGTTTTGAAGGATGCTTATCGAACTTAGAAATGGTGTTAGAAAGATGTGTAAAAGTAAATCTCGTGCTTAACTGGGAGAAATGTCATTTTATGGTCAAAGAAGGAATAGTATTAGGTCATGTAATATCCGACAAGGGAATTGAAGTTGATAAAGCTAAGATTGAAGTAATAAAAGATCTTCAACCCCCTAAAACCGTTCGAGAAATACGAAGCTTTTTAGGACACGTCGGTTTTTACCGACGATTCATCAAAGATTTCTCGAAAATCACTAAACCTCTTACTGGTTTATTAATGAAAGAAGTTGAGTTCATATTCAATGAAGATTGTCTTAAAGCATTCGAAACTCTAAAAACAGCCCTCATCACCGCACCAATCATGCAACCCCCTGACTGGAGATTACCTTTTGAAATCATGTGCGATGCGAGTGACTATGTTGTAGGCGCAGTCCTGGGCCAGAGAAAGGAAAAGAAACTCCATGCGATTTACTATGCCAGTAGAACCTTGGATTCTGCCCAGATGAACTACGCTACTACAGAAAAAGAATTGCTAGCAGTTGTCTTCGCGCTTGACAAATTCCGCTCTTACCTAGTTGGAGCGAAAATAATCATTTACACAGACCATGCTGCTATCCGATATCTATTAACTAAGAAAGATGCTAAACCAAGACTCTTAAGATGGATTTTACTCTTACAAGAGTTTGATCTAGAAATAAAAGACAAGAAAGGTACTGAGAACGTCGTAGCGGACCATTTATCTAGAATAGAAGGTATTAAACCCGAACAAGTGCCGATTAACGATGATTTTCCGTATGAACAGCTGATAGCACAAATAGGAAGCGACCTAGCCCAGTTAGATATAAATGAACCAGAACCCGTGGAAACAATACAGACCACTGTAGGACTGCCATGGTACGCTGACATTGTCAACTACCTAGCCGCAGGAGCTCTTCCACCCGATCTAACCTATCAGCAGAAAAAGAAATTCTTTCATAATCTGAAACATTACTATTGGGATGAACCATTATTGTTCAAAAGAGGACCAGATGGAATCTTTCGCCGATGTATTCCCGAAGAAGAAATAGAAGATTTCATTGCTCAATGTCATTCATCTCCTTATGGTGGACATGCAAGCACTTCCAAGACTTGTGCAAAGATCTTGCAAGCCGGCTTATTCTGGCCTAATCTATGGAAGGATGTCCACATCGCTGTTATAAATTGCGACCGGTGTCAACGCACTGGCAATATTTCAAGAAGAGATGAAATGCCCCAAAAGGGAATTTTAGAAGTAGAAATCTTCGACGTCTGGGGAATAGATTTCATGGGACCATTCCCATCGTCTTTCGGTAATAATTACATACTCGTAGCTGTTGACTATGTCTCGAAATGGATTGAAGCCATAGCGTCTCCTACAAACGATACACGAGTAGTAATAAAGCTTTTCAAAAATATAATCTTTCCCAGATTTGGTGTGCCTCGACTCGTCATAAGTGACGGTGGCTCGCACTTCATTTCAAAAATCTTTGACAAATTACTATCTAAGTATGGAGTAAGACACCGTGTGGCTACACCATATCACCCACAAACAAGTGGACAGGTCGAAGTCTCAAACAGAGAGATTAAACAAATCTTAGAAAAGACTGTCACCATATCTCGGAAAGATTGGTCATCTAAACTTAATGAAGCTCTATGGGCTTATAGGACCGCTTACAAGACACCCATAGGTACTACACCTTTCAAACTAGTTTATGGAAAATCTTGTCACCTCCCAGTAGAACTAGAACACAGAGCTTATTGGGCGATCAAAACTCTCAATCTAAACTATAATACTGCAGGAGAAAAGCGAATCCTAGACATTAACGAATTAGAAGAATTAAGGTTAGATGCGTATGAAAATGCTAAGATATATAAAGAAAGAACTAAGCGATGGCATGATAAACGCCTATCTAGGAAAGAATTCAGTGTGGGAGACGTTGTACTCCTCTTTAATTCAAGACTTAGGCTCTTTCCTGGAAAATTAAAGTCTAGATGGTCAGGACCCTTTGATATAACTAAAGTATTCCCAAGTGGAGCAATAGAAATTAAGGGTAAGAATAGTGAACCATTCATAGTAAACGGACAACGTCTAAAACACTATCATAAAGTTGAAAATAGAGGTTATGCGAATAATCTAAAGCTTTTAGAATTGTCCACTAATTCCCCTGATTAATCTAAACCAAAGCATTACGTCAGGCTTTTGACAATAAAAACAGCGCTTAGTGGGAGGCAACCCATTTACTTATTTACTTATTTTAACTATTCTTTTCTTTTAGCACATTGTTATTTATCGTTTTTACTATTTGTTTTGTTTTGTTTTGTCAGTTTTATTTTACATTACCATTATCGCCATTACATTATGCATTTCATTTTCTTATTTTTATCTTAAATCACTTTTTACAGATTTTCTAAAGTCTTTTCCACTGATTTGTTTCCCCCATATTTGCACTGACCATGGCTAACCAACCAATTAACTATATGGAAACCAAATTTAGAGGTAGGAACCAAAGAATGAAGTTTGAAGAGTTATCACAGAGGCAAATGGATTTGACCCTGTACCCAGATGATAGGACTATGGAAACCCTAGGTATACATGATAGTGTCATGTACTTGTTCAACCGACTCGGATGGGAGAATGCATTGATCCAACATAAGTTTGCGACTTACCGCGAGCTTACCCTTGAGTTCCTTAGCTCCTTACTTTACCTACCTGAGCGTGGTTTTGGATTTAGGAAAGGATTTATTAGTTTCCGCCTATTTGGGATAGAATACGACTTTAACCATAAAGAACTAGCTGACTTGTTAGGATTCCCTAGTGGACCATTCGCTTTCACTACCACACAGGTAGAATTGATGGATGTGGAGCTAGATTTCTTTTGGGTAACTCTAACCGGAAACTACCACCCTGAACCAAATAACATGAATAATGATGAGATCCATAATCCTGCTCTCCGTTACTTCCACAAATTCCTTGCCCACACCTTCTTTGGAAAAGAAGAAAACATTACCGGAGTTTCTAAAGATGAAGTATTTATTATGTCATGTTTCACTAATGGACAGTCTGTTAATGGTGTACCTTTCATGATGCAAACCTTCACCCGCATCCAAGAAGAACCTGAATTACCTATATTAGTAGGAGGTCTTGTAACCATGATTGCTGATGCCATAGGACTTAGGTACCAACTGGACAGGTGCACCCGTCTAGGAACAATCCGCCCTATGAATCTTAAATTCTGCTTCAATAGACATATCATAAGGAATTTAGGACGCCCACCTTTTGAGTACCTAATCCGGAACGAAGTAGTAACCCTGTTCACATTGCCCAATCATGCTAGAGTAAGTGTTCACAATAAGGATAACTGGCTTTATGAATTAAACCCACCTGATTACCCAGCTACTCCTGAAACACCTCAGTCTCACAGGATAACAGATGATATAATGACCGCTGTTGAAACTGACCCTGAGACACCTCCTGGTTACCATGACATTGACCCAACTGACAAAGTACATGAAACCCCTGGAGCGAATCAAGGAGATTATGCTAACAACTTACAAAACATCATGCACACTCTCAATGCCTACCAAACTGACATTAATCTATTCAAAGAAGACATTAAGAGCATGCGATTGGACATTATAGGATTGACTGACATGGCCTGCGAACAATTCTATCATTTGGACTCCGCCATCGAAGACCTGAAGAAACACCTTTGAAACGGCTATAAGTGATTTAGTTTATTTTTTCTCATTATTTTCGTTTCTAGTTAAATTTATCTTTCGCAACAACTTCATACCATAATTTCCGTTTTTGTAATTTCATTTTTTACTTTATGCAATGCACTTTTAATTTCAATTATTTCTCCATTTTTAGCAACTTATATTTTTTCTATATACTGTTACGCCTGAATTATTTCATGTATACAATCTCTAATGCAAGTTCGTAGAATACTGTGTTGCAAATTATATACAATGTGGTGTGTATTTAATATAAGTGTTACTAAATAAAATAAATTATTATTAATTTATGAATAACGTGAGAAAATGTTCTTTTCTGGGAATTATTCAGCAAAACATGCCCTCACGGTCGTCACACCTATCTTACGATCGTGACGTGCTCATTTAGCGTGTCACGACCGTCACGCCCCTGTCACGACCGTGACTACCTCTATTACAGGAATCGTGAGAAACAGAACTGTTTCTCATCGTGTCTCCTCTTCTTCTCCATCCATAACCTACCCAAAAAACTACCCATTCCTTCCTTAACCGCCGTAACCTCCCCATTACCCTCACTAAACTCCCATTATCATAACCCATCTCATTAACACTCTCCCGTATTTAACCCGAACCTCTATCTCCCTCATTCTACCATTTTTCTCACAAAACCTAACAAAATCCTTCTTCCCTCACTCTTCACTCTTGCATGTTATGGATTCCATCACTTTTAGAGAAGGTGAAGCTGGAGTAAACCAGAGAGACCGTTTCATCCGCTTCCAAAACCACGGTGTGCAACCTACCCGCTACATTGCCACTGACTGTCTGCGAGAACTCGGTATGTTGGCCAGCGTTCAAAGCCTACTGCAAAAGGTCGGTCTGTGGGATCTCTGTCGTCAACCTCAGCCTACTTTCGAACTTCTGACGCTGGAATTCTTAAGCTCTTACAGTTAAATCACCCCTCCCGGTTCTCAGAGTCAGCTTACCGGCATCGTAACATTCAGATTGCACGGCCAAGAGTTCAACCTCCCGCAAACCAGGATAGCCGAGCTGTTAGGCTTCGATCACGGAACTGAAGCCCACCGTCGCGTGCCCGATAATTTTAGTGAACAAGCTTTCACTTTATGGCACGACTTAACCAACACCCGTGCATCCACCTTCCAGAGCCTCAACGCCACACACATCCACAACCCGGCGATCCGCTATTTTCACCGGATCATCTGCAACACAATCTTCGCCAGAGAAAGCAACCATAAACTCAACTCCAAGGAGCTTCTGTTCTTATACTGCGCTCTTCATGACGAGCCGATCAACGCTGCCCCTTTCATGCTTCATCACATCCAGGCCATTGCACAGCGAGGCTCCTCCCCGTTCTTCATAGGCGGCATTGTCACCGCCCTTGCCATTCAGTTGGGGCTTGGTGACGCGCTCGTTAATCAGCCTCACCTAGCCGCCGAATTCCTGACCAAGAGCTACTGCAGGTCCGCCCACCTGATCGCGTAGCGAGAGGATGACAGGTATAGCCCTGTTGTCAATGGCACCATTTTCCACCACATCATTCTACCGTCCCGCAGCCGCATCGATCCATCCAACCGAGCCAACTGGCTATTTGTTTTACCTGCTGCTGCCGATCACGTCCCGGTTCATGATGATCAGGCAGACGCTCCAGTGGACGAGATGCAGGACGCTATGGACGCAGCCGAGCCTGTCCAGGATATCCCAGAGACATCTACCCGACAGTCCCCTGCTCCCGCAGTTACACTTGAGGAAGTCCTCCTTGCGATTCATCAGCAGAACCAGATGAACGCCGCACTGGAGCGAAGGCAGAAGGCGCAATATGATGCTTTACTCGACACTATTGCTGCAAACCAGGAGGCCACTAATGAGCGGTTTGGAGAACTTTTCAGCGAGCTAGAAGCGCTCCGCATTAGCATTACTGCTACCTGCGGCACCGGTTCTGATCCCGACGCGACTCCCTCCAGACGCCGCTCTCGCACCAGAGGCCGAGCCCGCGGTCCTCAGCATCCGTAGTTTACTTTTCTGTTTGTTTTTCGTTTTAGTCTTGTACTGTATTTGTACCGCATTTATATCACAACATTGAGGACAATGTCTGATATAGTGTGGGAGAGGTACCTTTCATTTCCGCACTTTTTCATTTCGTTGTACTTTCAATTCCGTTGTATTTCTTTTAGCAAATTAATGAAATGAGCAAATCTTTGCGCTATTTTCTTTAATTTCGAGCTTTCCCCGATTATTAAGCTATACCAGAAAAATCTTTAATTATTCGCATTACCCGACTCACCTACGAAATCGTAACTAGGAAGCCGGGAACGATTAAACAAGACCAATACAATCTTGACATCTTTGACTCCCTGCTTAAGAAATTCCATCCCGATCACCATTGCGAGTGCACCTTTAGTTTCAGTTCAAAAGTAACCCCCAGTAGTTTATACTAGCAGTCAGCACCGTCTGAACACAAACCACGTGGGGAGCCGATGAATATAAGCGTTTGATGCCTAATCAATAATGATCCTTCATATCTCGATGCAAAATGAAAAGAAATTGCACCAAAGTACACGGTCGCAGATAAGAAACGAGAAATATGAAAAGGAATCCGTTTCGAGTTGGTTCAGAGGTACTGGTTCTGAACTCGGTAGGGCGTGCTACGGCTCGATCCCCCACAACCTCCGAATCGGATAAAACATGAAGGGTTACCACACTCGTGTACCAGACCCCGTGCTAAAAAAGGATCAAAATCGCTAACCGGCTACTCCACTACGTGCGTGCTAAGGCAAAGGGCTTAATGTGACTGCGCTAGAACGAAACCGGGCGAAATAAGATCGAAAAACTCTAGGTGAAATCGTAATGTGATTGCCGATTGTTTCGTTTGGCGGGAAGTCGACGACATAGCTTGTTGCTTATGTCATTAGTGTATCGGTAGTGTTCTATCAAAGTACCAGACTATCCGACAAAACGATCCACCGTACGGTTTGTTATGAGCATGCGTGAATAAAATCTTGCTCGCCGATTTTCAACCGACTATTTGCTTGAGGACAAGCAAAGGTTTAAGTTTGGGGAAGTTTGATAACGAGAAAACGCATCGATTATATCGCTAGATTTCATTGACGTTTTATCGCGCATTCACCGTTTTAACACTCGATTTCTCGAGTTTTTCTTACTATTTTGCAGGTACATCGTTATGTGAAGCCGAATCATGAATTAAGAGAAAAGGAACAAAAGAGACCACAAGGAGATGAAGAAAGGCAGAAGCCTGCAAAAAGACTGCATAATTTGTTGCAGCCACGATCGTTACAAGGGTGTCACGACCGTGACACCCCAATTTGGGCCATCAC
>CAWUDS030003067.1:380000-391084 GCA_963859935.3 Lathyrus sativus
GTGTATGTGTGTGTGTGTGTTGTTTGTGTGTTGTTTGTGTGTGTGTGTGCGCGCGCGTGTGTGTGTATGTTGTTTGTGTGTGTGTGTGTGTGTGTGTGTTGTTGTTTGTGTGTGTGTGTGTGTTGTTTGTGTGTGTGTTGTTTGTGTGTGTGTGTGTGTATGTGTGTGTGTGTGTGTGTTGTTTGTGTGTGTGTGTAACATCCTAATTTTTCCATACACTAAATAATATATCTAGTTAGATTTGAGATTTTAACAATGCTAGTTATTAAAAATTAAATGTTGAAACTAACACTTATAATAATTAATTTATTAATTAATTACTTTTTATATTTATTACTTTTATTCTTCAATTTGAATATCATCGTTTCATTTTATAAACTAAACTTTGAAATTTAAATTGGTACTTAAAACCCTTAACTTTAAGTTAATTAATTATTCATATTATTATTATCATTATTGTTGTTCTTGTTTTGTTATTATTAATTGATTTTATTTTATTTGAATATTATCATTTTACTCTATAAACCAATTAATAAATAAAATAATCTTAAGACAATAAAAATATCAAATAACTATCCTTTTTACTATTTTTATTATTATTAATATTATTAACATTTTACTTTTTATAAAAGAAATATATATCTCATTTTCTATTAATATCCTACATAATATTATGTCATGAAATCAAGCTCCCATACCTTTGTCATAAATTATTTTCACAAAGTCATACTAGAACACCTAAAGCACTATTGATGAAAGATTAGTAAATATTTGATAGAGACATATTTACTAGCAAGAGTTGAAAAGTTGGAAGGTATGGGCAAAAGATGATAAATTATGTTATTTTAATATTTTACAACTAGTATAAATAGGGGTCTCTTCCACCCCATTTTCATTCATTCATTCACAAATCATCTTTCTTACTTCTTTACTTCTTTCCTTCTCTAATTTCTTCATATAGCAATATTAGTTTTAGTTATCGAAGTTCCCACGATATCGGTTCGTAACCTTTAGAGTATTTTGTGGTAAAAGTTCTTCTAAAGTTTCAAGGGAGTTTTATACGTCAAAGTTCTGCCCAAATCATTTTCATAAGTAATCGGTAAGCCGTTATAATGTCCATTTTATTTTAATTATATTATTTTAATTATGTTATTTATATAAAGGTTATTTTAAATTTTCTATGCAAATTCCGTTCAGACGTCGATATATTGAACTTATAAAGTCCAAAATAAATTTTACCATTTTAAGTCGTTATAATGCCCAAATTTTATTATAATTTAAATGTTATTAGAAATATACTCTTGACAATTTTCTAAAACAAACAAATTCAAAAGGAGGTATAATATAATTTATATTTGAATTTAATAATTATTTTGGAGGTTATTATGATATATTTAAATAAATAAATATTTCAAGTTATAACGGGATTATGTTCAATTAACCATAAATTATATTCTAATTATTTCATAAATTTCGTACAATCCAACGGTTATCGTAAATTAGGTTCTTGGCAAAGATCGAAGACAACACTTGTGGACTTTCAACAACACTCAACAAAAGGTGGGGGCAAGATTTCGTATACGATTGGGACGGTTAGCGTAAAATAACTTAATATATATGTGTGTAGTGGTGACCTAAGCCCTACTAGCGATAAATAATTAAGGAGAGCCTATTCTCAAATAATGATTTTCACAAATCACTAGGCGAGGTTACGCCGGCCTTAATTAATTATCATAGGAATAATCTTTGACAATTTGGTATTGTATTGTGCTTGCATTATTCGGTTAATTTTATAATTGTTTATTTTATTTATACTTGAATGATTGTGATTGATAGATTAAGGAAATAATCGGTTAATGAGAGAAAAACATTGCTAGATATTAAGTAATTGATCCCCATTAACATAAGGAAAGTTGGATACAATGAGTAGTTATATTTGGTTGGGTTCTGGCTAAGGAAAGACTTGGTCGACTATGCCGTTTACAGTCCACCTCTCTTACCTGGGAAGTTAACCATACAATTACCCATTATACAAACTGAACTTATTATGTAAGGACAAAGATCAAATATGGCAAGACATTGGATGGATTTGGTACTCAACCTAAGTATCTAGATAATAAGTATAACTTGAAAAGTTGATACGATAATTCCCCTTTATTAACTTAATACTTATGGCTAAGAGTTGCCACAAGATGAGTGAGTGATCATATAGACTTGCATTAAGGAATGTGTAAGTCCACCGCCGTGCGGTATGGGACGCACGAGGTTGATCAGTCGCCTGCAATCCCGACGGGGATTATTATCTATGCATGCTAGGCAAGACAAGGTTCTTGGCCTGAATTCTCAGGGACGATCGACTTATAACACCTAGGCTCCATGTGAAGTTAGGTGGCGTAGCTCTTGGTAATTGGGAGTACGTTGGTGGCATGTGGTCTAGTGATATCTGATCTTGGTAAATGGGATAGATATCATTGACAGCGTTTAGTGGCCTGAGTCAGCATATAGTTCAGGGATGCATTAGAATAAATAAAGTATATGTAATTGTGGGTATAAGATACGCTTGTTTGTATAAATATGGTTTCCATATATATTATTATTTTACACATTCATTCCCACTTTTAAACTTGTACATGAATCTTAGCCCTGTGTCATTTTTGTTTTGCATTTTGGATTATTTTATGACGATCAGACGATGAGCTCGAATCTTGCGTACTTCCCGACAACTCAGAAGGAAAGGATATGAAGTGACGTGGAGATGTGTTACTATAACATCTAGATTGGGAGCTGTTAGTGTTTTGTCAAACGCTAATCACATCCCTACTACTACAGTCAGTATAAGTGTCAGTCTTGTTGGACTTAGGAGGTCCCTTTTGGTATGCTTTCTTTTTGGTTTCCTTTCTGTACTTTTATTTTATGTTTTATCTATGTGGCAAGGCCGCTAGTCTTAACGGTGTCAAACTCTGTAAAATATATTTGAAGCATATGTATGTGAAACAGTATGTTTTTAAATAATTAAGTATTGTCCTTTAAAAATTTCAAATTTTTCTGTATTTTTATAAGGTTTCATTAGAATTCCACTAATGGGACATAGGCTGTCTCATTTAATGGTATCAGAGCTGGTTGATTCAGCTCGGACCGTAAGTGTCTAGAATTATACTGACTGTATCAAGTTGGATTCCAAACTGGATGATAACTTTTCTTCTGTGCATTGAGTCTTCATCTTGAGAGCCTTCTAGTATAATGGTCTAGGAAACTTATTTAGCACACTTTATTTTTCCTCCCCAACGGTCACAAACCCAACGGTAACGTAACGGACACTTCACAAAATTCACTTTATAAATACTTCACACCCATCCATTATTTTCATATCAATTCCTAAATATTTATCTATACCTTTCAAATGGCTAAATCCTTTCTTTTATTCATCACTCTTCTTGTCATTATTTTGTTTGTTATTGGTATCATCAAGCATGAAGAATTAGGTAAAGATTTCGTAGCAATAATGATAATTATAGTTTTACCACTATTAGTCTTAGCTTGGTTTACAAGTAGAGGTTTTTGAATGAGACATGGTCACGATTTTTGTAATCGTTGTTATTAAATAAATTGATACATTTTTGTTTATACATTAAATGTTGATTATGTTTTCCTGAATTCTAGTTATATTTAAGATATTAATTCAACATTTTAGACACAATTATCCCTTGCCTGTGGGAGACTTGATAAAAATCCTTATCGATGAATCATTCATTGGGATATAAATATACATAATTGTTATGTTCTTTATGTCTTGTGAATGATTGAACCTAATAACTATTCCTTTTCAGGAAGTTATGGTTCAGAACGTCAGAGGTGCGAGGCGTGGTAGGAGTGCTGCTAGAGGCACTACTAGAGGTATACGTAGGAATGCGAGTGATGAAGTTACTCCTGAAGGAGCACCTACCATTCCCATTGGACGAGAAGATCATTCCCAAACTGGAACGAACTCTCAAGCTGACACTCGAGATGTTCGTGAACTTGCTGCAGCTGTGTTAGTTCAAACACAACAAAATGCTCAAATCCTGCAAATCACTCGAGATCATCAACTCTTTCAGCAACAACAAAGGGAAATGGTGCATGAGGATACAGGATTGAACTCGTTTCTGAAAGGAAAACCACCACAGTTTGGTGGTGACTTTAATCCGGAGGGTGCTGAGAAATGGTTGCAAGAAATGGAGAAGATATTTTCTTTCACTCACTGTAGAGAGAATAGAAGGGTTGGTTATGCAACATTCATGCTGACAGGCGATGCTGAAGCTTGGTGGAGAGGAAAGTATAGATTATTGGAAGAGGAAGGAAGAGAAATCAATTGGACCTTGTTCAAAGAAGAATTTTTGGGGAAGTATTTTCCAAAGTTATGTAGGAAAGAGAAGGAGAGAGAATTTCAGAATCTACGTCAAGGTGTGATGACGGTGGGAGAATATACTAGGAAGTTTGAATCCTTGCTAAAGTATTCTGAGTTTTACCGCTTGCATCCAAGGGAAGAATGGATGTGTGAAAAGTATCAAGATGGATTGAAATATGATATCCAGAGGGCAGTTTTACCTCTGCATATTATGCGCTTTGGTGAGCTAGTAGAAAGGTGTCTGGAGTTGGAAGGGATTGACAATAGGAAGAATCAATATGGATCAGGAGGATCAACCCAAAACAACAATCACAAGGGCCACTTTAACCGAGGCCACGGAGGAAGAATCCAACGAGGGGGTAGGCCATATCAAAGGCCTACACCTTATCATAACCAGGATTCTAGAAGGTTAATGTTCAAGTGTTACAGCTGTGGAGGGGCACATCTTAACAAAGATTGTCCAAATAGAAATATTGGAACTTGTTTTCGCTGTGGTCAGAAAGGCCACTTTCTCAAAGATTGTCCCCAAGGACAAAGTCAACCAACAGGCCAGAGGAGCGGCCTAATAAACAATAACAACATAGGGAGAGCAAGAAATGGAGGCCCAAGTGTTGGTCAGAGACCTCAGAATCAAAATAAGCCAACCACAGGAAGAGTATTTACAATTAGAGGAGCTGAGATCTCAAAGTCAGCTGGGTTAATTCAAGGTATGTGTTTAATTGGAGATAAGTTGGTATCAGTTTTATTCGATTCAGGAGCTACACATTCTTTTATATCTACCTCTTGTGCTGAATTTTTGGGATTCGAAATTGTTGATCACGATTATAAGTTGACTATCACAACTCCCTCGGGAGAAAGAATGGTAACTTATTCAGTCTGTGTAGACTGTCCAATAATCTTAGAAAATAGAAGATTCTTAGTAGATCTTGTGGTACTCCCGCTACAAGACCTAGATGTCATCTTAGGAATGGATTGGTTATCAGCCAACGATGTCAACTTGAGATGCAAGGAGAAAATTTTTACATTTGGAGAAGATAGTGGAGAAATCAGCAAAGCTGAAACCCTCACTCAAAGTTTTATGATGCTATTCTCCATGTCAGTAGGAGAAACCCCTAGTGTGGAAAATTTTCCCGTAGTCTGTGAATTCCCGGAAGTCTTTCCAGAAGAAGTTCCAGGTTTACCACCGGTTAGGGAAGTGGAATTTTCTATAGACTTGGTTCCAGGAACTGGACCAATTTCTATATCTCCTTATCGAATGTCACCCTCAGAGCTTGCGGAGTTAAAGAAACAATTAGACGAGATGTTAGAGAAAGAATTTATTAGACCAAGTGTATCGCCATGGGGAGCTCCAATCTTGTTTGTGAAGAAGAAGGATGGTTCTTCTAGACTTTGTGTGGATTACAGACAACTCAATAAAGCCACTGTGAAAAACAAGTATCCTTTGCCTAGAATCGACGACTTGATGGATCAGTTAAAAGGAGCATCAGTATTCTCAAAGATTGACTTGAAGTCTGGATATCATCAGATCAGGGTGAAGGAAGATGATATTCCAAAAACAGCTTTTAGATCCCGTTATGGACACTATGAGTACTTAGTTATGCCATTTGGTTTGACTAATGCTCCAGCAGTATTCATGGATTACATGAATAGGATCTTTAGGTCATACTTAGATCAATTTGTTGTAGTTTTCATTGATGACATTCTGATTTATTCCAAGAATGAGGTAGAGCACAGAGAACATTTGAGAATTGTGCTACAGATATTAAAGGACCTTCAATTGTACGCGAAATTCTCGAAATGTGAATTTTGGTTGAAGGAGGTACAATTTCTTGGTCATGTAATTAGTAAAGAAGGTATTGCAGTAGACCCAAGTAAAGTCGAAGCAATAACAAAGTGGGAGAGTCCAAAGAATGTTGGCGAGATTCGAAGTTTTCTTGGACTAGCTGGATATTATCGGAGGTTCATTGAAGGATTTTCAAAGATCGCTTTGCCCATGACTCAGTTAACGAGGAAAGGTAAAAACTTTGAATGGACTAAAGAGTGTGAAGAAAGTTTTCAGAAGCTAAAGGAAAGATTGACTTCATCACCAATACTCATCTTACCAGACCCATTAGGAAATTTTGATGTGTATTGTGATGCGTCATATCAAGGTCTTGGGTGTGTGTTGATGCAAGAAAGGAAAGTGATAGCTTATGCATCAAGACAATTGAAGGTGCATGAGAGGAACTACCCAACTCACGACCTAGAGTTAGCGGCAATTGTGTTTGCCTTAAAGATTTGGAGGCATTATCTTTATGGATCAAAGTTCACTGTGTTAAGTGATCACAAAAGCCTGAAGCATTTATTTGATCAGAAAGATTTAAACATGAGACAAAGGCGCTGGATGGAATTCTTGAAGGACTATGATTTTGAGTTGCAATATCATCCCGGAAAGGCCAATGTTGTAGCAGACGCTTTGAGTCGAAAGAAACTTCATGTATCTGCAATGATGTTGAAGGAAGAAGAGTTGATTGACAAATTCGTGGATTTAAACTTAGGAGTACATCACAATGAAGGAAGTATATTCATAGGCGCTATTGTCGTGTCTAATGAATTTCTGAAATGGATCAAAGATGAACAACAACTTGATGACCGTCTAGTGAGCATAAAGGAAAATATAAGAAATGGTCAAAATGGAGAGTTTAACATAAGGAGTGATGGAATCCTAAGGTTTAAAGAAAGGTTGTGTGTACCTCAAAATCAGGATATTCAAAAGTTGATTTTGGAAGAGGGCCACAAAAGTAAGTTGAGTTTTCATCCAGGAGCCACAAAGATGTATCAAGACTTGAAGAAAATGTTTTGGTGGGTTGGAATGAAGAGACATATAGCAGAATATGTTCAAAGTTGCTTGGTATGTCAGAAGGCAAAGATTGAACATCAGAAGCCAGCCGGATTGCTACAACCTTTAGATATTCCAGAGTGGAAGTGGGACGGAATAGCCATGGATTTTGTAACCGCTTTGCCTAAGACTCAGAAACAACATGATGCAATTTGGGTGATCATTGATAGGTTGACAAAGAGTGCACATTTCATTCCCATCAACCAGACGTTTAAATTAGAGAGACTAGCTCAGGTATATGTAAAGGAGATTGTTAGATTGCATGGAATACCTTCAAGTATAGTCAGTGATAGAGATCCCAGATTCACATCAAATTTTTGGCATCAGTTGCATTTAGAGTTAGGAACAAAACTGAGGTTAAGTTCAGCTTATCATCCCCAAACGGATGGCCAGTCTGAGAGGACGATTCAATCGTTAGAGGATTTGTTGAGAGCTTGTGCTCTTGAACACAAAGGAAGTTGGGACGAGTTCTTACCATTGATTGAGTTTACTTACAACAATAGTTTTCACTCAAGTATCGGCATGGCTCCATATGAAGCATTATACGGAAGAAAGTGTCGTACACCTTTATGTTGGTATGAGGTTGGAGAAAATAAAATATTGGGTTCAGAATTCGTGCAACAAACGACAGATCAGGTTAAACTTATTAGAGAAAAAATGAAGGCAGCACAGGACCGTCAAAAGAGTTATAATGATAAGAGGAGAAGACCTTTGGAGTTCGAGGCAGGAGATCACGTGTTCATTAGGGTAACTCCTAGGGCGGGAATTGCACGAGCAATCAAAACTAGGAAGTTAACACCAAGGTTTATCGGGCCTTTTCAAATTCTACGGCGGATTGGACCTGTAGCGTATCACATTGCTTTGCCGCCAAACTTGTCTAATCTTCATGATGTATTTCATGTATCACAACTGAGGAAGTATTATCCGGACCCTTCACATGTCATTGAGCCTGAAACTGTGGAACTTAGAGATAATTTGGAATATGAGGCTATACCTGTCAAGATCTTAGATCATCGTATTAAAGAACTTCGTGGAAAGCAAATACCATTGGTTAGAGTCGTGTGGGATGATGTAACTGGTGATTCTACTTGGGAAAGAGAAGAAGACATGCGTCAGAAGTATCCACATATGTTTTAGGTACGCTAAATTTCGAGGACGAAATTTCTTTTAAGGGGGGTGGTAATGTAACATCCTAATTTTTCCATACACTAAATAATATATCTAGTTAGATTTGAGATTTTAACAATGCTAGTTATTAAAAATTAAATGTTGAAACTAACACTTATAATAATTAATTTATTAATTAATTACTTTTTATATTTATTACTTTTATTCTTCAATTTGAATATCATCGTTTCATTTTATAAACTAAACTTTGAAATTTAAATTGGTACTTAAAACCCTTAACTTTAAGTTAATTAATTATTCATATTATTATTATCATTATTGTTGTTCTTGTTTTGTTATTATTAATTGATTTTATTTTATTTGAATATTATCATTTTACTCTATAAACCAATTAATAAATAAAATAATCTTAAGACAATAAAAATATCAAATAACTATCCTTTTTACTATTTTTATTATTATTAATATTATTAACATTTTACTTTTTATAAAAGAAATATATATCTCATTTTCTATTAATATCCTACATAATATTATGTCATGAAATCAAGCTCCCATACCTTTGTCATAAATTATTTTCACAAAGTCATACTAGAACACCTAAAGCACTATTGATGAAAGATTAGTAAATATTTGATAGAGACATATTTACTAGCAAGAGTTGAAAAGTTGGAAGGTATGGGCAAAAGATGATAAATTATGTTATTTTAATATTTTACAACTAGTATAAATAGGGGTCTCTTCCACCCCATTTTCATTCATTCATTCACAAATCATCTTTCTTACTTCTTTACTTCTTTCCTTCTCTAATTTCTTCATATAGCAATATTAGTTTTAGTTATCGAAGTTCCCACGATATCGGTTCGTAACCTTTAGAGTATTTTGTGGTAAAAGTTCTTCTAAAGTTTCAAGGGAGTTTTATACGTCAAAGTTCTGCCCAAATCATTTTCATAAGTAATCGGTAAGCCGTTATAATGTCCATTTTATTTTAATTATATTATTTTAATTATGTTATTTATATAAAGGTTATTTTAAATTTTCTATGCAAATTCCGTTCAGACGTCGATATATTGAACTTATAAAGTCCAAAATAAATTTTACCATTTTAAGTCGTTATAATGCCCAAATTTTATTATAATTTAAATGTTATTAGAAATATACTCTTGACAATTTTCTAAAACAAACAAATTCAAAAGGAGGTATAATATAATTTATATTTGAATTTAATAATTATTTTGGAGGTTATTATGATATATTTAAATAAATAAATATTTCAAGTTATAACGGGATTATGTTCAATTAACCATAAATTATATTCTAATTATTTCATAAATTTCGTACAATCCAACGGTTATCGTAAATTAGGTTCTTGGCAAAGATCGAAGACAACACTTGTGGACTTTCAACAACACTCAACAAAAGGTGGGGGCAAGATTTCGTATACGATTGGGACGGTTAGCGTAAAATAACTTAATATATATGTGTGTAGTGGTGACCTAAGCCCTACTAGCGATAAATAATTAAGGAGAGCCTATTCTCAAATAATGATTTTCACAAATCACTAGGCGAGGTTACGCCGGCCTTAATTAATTATCATAGGAATAATCTTTGACAATTTGGTATTGTATTGTGCTTGCATTATTCGGTTAATTTTATAATTGTTTATTTTATTTATACTTGAATGATTGTGATTGATAGATTAAGGAAATAATCGGTTAATGAGAGAAAAACATTGCTAGATATTAAGTAATTGATCCCCATTAACATAAGGAAAGTTGGATACAATGAGTAGTTATATTTGGTTGGGTTCTGGCTAAGGAAAGACTTGGTCGACTATGCCGTTTACAGTCCACCTCTCTTACCTGGGAAGTTAACCATACAATTACCCATTATACAAACTGAACTTATTATGTAAGGACAAAGATCAAATATGGCAAGACATTGGATGGATTTGGTACTCAACCTAAGTATCTAGATAATAAGTATAACTTGAAAAGTTGATACGATAATTCCCCATTATTAACTTAATACTTATGGCTAAGAGTTGCCACAAGATGAGTGAGTGATCATATAGACTTGCATTAAGGAATGTGTAAGTCCACCGCCGTGCGGTATGGGACGCACGAGGTTGATCAGTCGCCTGCAATCCCGACGGGGATTATTATCTATGCATGCTAGGCAAGACAAGGTTCTTGGCCTGAATTCTCAGGGACGATCGACTTATAACACCTAGGCTCCATGTGAAGTTAGGTGGCGTAGCTCTTGGTAATTGGGAGTACGTTGGTGGCATGTGGTCTAGTGATATCTGATCTTGGTAAATGGGATAGATATCATTGACAGCGTTTAGTGGCCTGAGTCAGCATATAGTTCAGGGATGCATTAGAATAAATAAAGTATATGTAATTGTGGGTATAAGATACGCTTGTTTGTATAAATATGGTTTCCATATATATTATTATTTTACACATTCATTCCCACTTTTAAACTTGTACATGAATCTTAGCCCTGTGTCATTTTTGTTTTGCATTTTGGATTATTTTATGACGATCAGACGATGAGCTCGAATCTTGCGTACTTCCCGACAACTCAGAAGGAAAGGATATGAAGTGACGTGGAGATGTGTTACTATAACATCTAGATTGGGAGCTGTTAGTGTTTTGTCAAACGCTAATCACATCCCTACTACTACAGTCA
>CAWUDS030003068.1:0-80416 GCA_963859935.3 Lathyrus sativus
TAAAAATCGGCCCACAAGTGGCAGTCATATTCGAGATAAACTGAGAAATATAATTCTGACATCCCAAGAAGCCTCTGACCTGCTTTTCTGTAGCTAGAGCTGGCATCTCTTATATGGCCTTAACCTTATCAGGATCCACCTCAATACCATTTTGGCTAACAATGAAACCTAAGAGCTTCCTTGAGTGAACACCAAACGTACACTTGTTAGGATTCAAGCGAAGCTGATATTTCCTCAACCATTGAAACAACTTCAAGAAATATTCAACATGATCTTCCTCAGTCTTGGACTTAGCTATCATGTCGTCCATATATACTTCGATCTCTTTGTACATCATATCATGAAAAAGGGTATTCATAGCCCTTTGATATGTTGCCCCAACATTTTCAGATCGAACGACATAACTCTGCAACAAAAGGTGCCCGAAGGTGTAATAAATGATGTCTTCTCCATATCTTCGGGAGCTATCCTGATCTGGTTATAATATGAGAAACCATCCACAAAGGAGAATACCTTGTATTTTGTAGTACTGTCTACCAACATGTCAATGTACGACAGAGGAAAGTCATCCTTTGGACTGACTTTGTTCAAATCTTGATAATCAACGCACATGCGAACCTTGCCATCCTTCTTTAGAACATGTACAATATTGGCTAACCACTGTGGATATTCAGATGTAACGAGGAAACCTGCATCAATATGCTTGTGTACCTCTTCTTCGATCGTTAGAGTCATGTCAGGACGAGTTCTCCTAAGTTTCTACTTAACCGGTAGACATCCTGGCTTCAAAAGTAAAGGATGCTCCACTATAGTAGTGTCAAGACCAGGCATGTCTTGGTATGACCAAGCAAATACATCAACGTACTCCTTGAGCAACCCAATCAGTTTTTCTTTCACATCAAGCACAAGTAAAGCTCCAATTTTCACTTTTTTACGGTCTTCTTCTATACCTAAATTAATGACCTCTATAGGTTCCTTGCGAGGTTGAATGGCTTTATCTTCCTTCTCAAGCAACCGGGAAATTTCCTCAGGAATCTATTCTTATTCTTCTTCTTCTTTGGCTTCGAACACGCGAAACTCAAAGTTTGGAAAAGGCATTGAGTCATTGTTTTTGATGGTTTGTTTGTGCAATAATCTGCACATGTGATTTGGATTTATTTTAGATTTTATGAAAGTGAAAGTGTGTGCACAAAACATGCAAAGTGATAAAATGGTTTTTTTTTCATGATTACCGTTTTTCTAGAAAAGGAGAAAAGTAAAAATAAAGAAAATGGAATCACAACATGAAAATTTTGTTAATGATAACAATTTTCAAACAAAAGCCCTAACACAAGATCACCCTTGCCTTGGGCAGAGCAAAAGGAAATTATGAAAAGATAAGCCCACACAACAACTCTTTCGCCTTGGGCAGCGGGAGGAGCTTAAAACACAACAAAAGAAAATTATTTTGATAAATGAACAACAACAAGCACATTAACAACACTCCAATTTTGGGCAACCACTCCACACGTCACGAAGATAGGTAGATCTTCATTGGACTCGTCTTCAATGATAGCGCTGACTTCATACTCGGGTTCCTTAAGCCTTGGTCGTGGGGAGTAAAAGGGCACATATGCATCTTCCATCCCAGAACCATATCTAGGATCTTCCAAATAAGACTCCCAATCTTGAGCAGGAATATAATCACTTTCAGAATCGTCTGAGATGTAACCTTCAGAGTCATCTCAAGTACAACGTTAACTTAGGGTGGATAAATGATCCCTCCATTATGAAAAACCTCTTCAATAGGTGGAACATTCATGCTTTTTGTAGCAGGTTTGTTGGAGTTAACAAAGGAGAAACTGAGACCCTCTTTATTCCTGTTTTCAGGAAAAGACAACACCTGCCCCCATCCTTCTTGAGAACCAATTTCCACAACACGTTGCGCATCCTTGAAGATGAAATAGAAACCTCACTCTTCTTGGCACTACTACCAGCAATTGAAAGAGCTTGGAACTGGGTTCCTACTTCCTCGTCTACATCAATGTATGAGAATGAAAAGAGATGGCTCACCACCAAAGCTCTCTCCCCACAGACTGTAACCAACTTTCCTTCATTAACAAACTTCAGTTTCTGGTGCAAAGTGGATGTGGCCGCCCCAGTCTCATGTATCCATGGCCTACCCAACAAATAGTTTTAGGTAGCATGAATTTCCATGACCAGAAATGTGATTTGAAAAATATGAGGTCCAATGGTCATTGGTAGGTCCACTTCTCCAATTACGGTCTTCCTTGACCTATCAAAAGGTTTAACAACAACACCACTTGGTCTCATAGGCGACCCTTGATATGTAAATCTCACAAGAGTTATCTTTGGAATCACATTTAATGAGGACCCAGTGTCAACCAACACACTGGATAAAGCATCATTCATACAATTCATAGAAATGCGTAATGCCATGTTGTGCTTCCTTCCCTCCTCGGGGAGTTCTTCTTCACAAAACATGAGATTGTTACACGTGGTAATGTTGCCTATAATCCCATCAAGTTGATCCATAGTCACGTTATGATCGACGTAAGTTTGTTAAAGGGCTTTCTGGAACGCCTCTCTGTGGGCTTCAGAGCTCATCAATAATTGTAACACATAAATTTTGGAAGGCGTTTGCAAAAGTTGGTCTAGAATCTTATACTCACTTCTTTTAATAATTTTGAGAAATTCATCTGGTTTAGAAATGAAATCAACCCACTGGTCCTCCCCATGTCTGAAAATTTTCACAATTGGCTGCTCAACAGATTTCTCCTTCTCCTTTGTAGGTGTCAAAGAGAAAACACAGTCACTTCTAGTAACTATGCTAATATCAGCAATACTAATAACAGATGGCAAGACAGGCAATGACACCTCTCTCCCATTTTCCAACATAGTGGCATTATAGTTATAAGGAACCGCCCTATCAGAAACATAGGGGGTTGGGTCTGGAATATTAATGACCAAAGGAGTTGTGGAAGATTTTCTGCTGTCATAAGTGAACTCAATTTGTTCCAATTCTTTAAAGTGGGTCACAATCACAAAAACCTCTTCATATTCATCTATCCCAACTGGATCATTGTCATAGGTAACAGTAATAACCCTTCGGTCCAGCAGATCTTAAATATCACTTTTTACCAACTGGCATCCTCGTGAATTAACAGAACAAACATTATAAGTAGTATAATCATGTCTTTCATGGTTAAAGAATACCATCCTAGTTTGTCCTCCATGCATCCTCACCAAAGATTCTCGGATGTACCTGACATTGAAAACAACATATTTCCCAGGGCAATCCTGCACCATATTAACATTGTCGGCTCTATACGATGGGAGAGGATTAGCTTGCACATTTGGATTTGTGTCCTTGAAGGAAAAAATCCCATATTTAATCAATCTGTGAACACGTGCCTTCAACCCATAACAATTTTCAATATTATGACCTGGCGTGCCTTGATGATATGGACAAAGCTAACCTGCCTTATACCAATAGGGGAGGTCCTTAGGAACTTCTGGTGGAGACTTTGTCTAGATGTTCCCTTTCTACAACAGAGCAGGAAACAATTATGCAATAGTCATAGGGATAGGATCAAAATTTGACTTCATATGCCCACAAATCTGATTGTTGAAAGGTTGTCGAGCCTGTTGGGAAGGCTTTTGATCTTGATAACACTGATTTTGTTGTTGTGGAACCTGTGGTTGTGGCTGATATGGTTGTGCAAACGGCGGTTGATAAGCAGGAGTGTTGATAACTGGAGACAGAACTGTAATCTGTTGATGTGGTTGGTACCTCCTTTTGGACCGACCATGGTGTACAACCCTCACTTCCTGCTCTTTCTTCTTCACAAAACCACTTCCATGTTTATTTGCATTGGTAGAGATACCAACTTCTTTAGTCAGTCTACCCTCACAAACTCCCTCTTCCAGATGCATTCCCATGTTTACCATCTCGGTAAAATGACTGGGTGCGCTAGCTACCATTCTTTCATAGAAAAACAGGCTTAAATTCTTCAAGAAAATCTTAATCATTTCTTTTTCCTCTAGAGGTGGTGTAATCTGAGCAGCCAGTTCGCGCGAGCGTTGGGTATACTCTTTGAAATTCTCCTTGTTCTTCGGAGTCTTAGCTCTTAACTGATCTCTATCTGGTGCCATATTAGCATTATACTTGTATTGTTTGATAAAAGCATCAAAAAGATCATTGAAAGTACTGATCTTCATACTATCCAGCCCCGTGTACCATTTAAGAGTTGCGCCTGTCAGACTATCCTGAAAGTAATGAATCAGCAACTGGTCATTATTGGTCTATGTTGACATTTTGCGGGCATACATAACAAGGTGACTTTGAGGTCAAGAGTTGCCTTTGTACTTCTCAAAATCAGGAACCTTAAATTTGTGAAGAATCTTGACATTCGGGACTAAGCAAAGATCAGAAGCACTCTTCCCAAACATCTCCTTCCCTCGGAGGGCCTTAATCTCTTTCTGCATTTCCAAGAACTTATCTTGGAACTCATCCATTCTTTTATCAAACCAAAATCTATCTAGGTGCATTGTCGTACACTAGTTCTTCAAGATTGTAAGGAACAATATTCATAAAAGGTGGTGGCGTAGTCATCATGGTGGTTACAACAGGAACAACATTAACAGCAAGAATAGTAGTCACAGTAGGAATAGCAGTTACAACAGTTGTAATAAGAATAATAGGAATTTCTAGAACTGGTGGACAGTATCCAGCTGGAGTAAAGAATGGAGGCATTCCCCATGGAAAACTAGGAGGCATGCTATATTGTGGTTCACTTGTGGGCGCCATTGGGATCGACACAAATATAATTTCTAAGATTACAGTTCCCTGGACATGATCCTGTACGTTGTGAGATGAATGATTTTGGGAAGCCTCCAATGCTTCCATCTTAGAATTTAGTCTCTCCAAGGTTTCCTTCAGTGTGGAGACTTCTTTACGGAGTGCTCTGTTCTCTTTCTCTAATTGGTCCATTATACGTTAACCACCTGCTCGAGTATTATAACTGGTGATTCATCTTGTCATGGAGGAAGAAAAAAGAGTGAGAACCTGGAATGATGTATGCAAATGTATAATGAAAATTTTTCATAGAACTTAAATATTTGCAAACATCAACAACTTCAAAGGAGTTGACTTGAAGATGGCAAAATAAACTCCTTTTCATTAACCAAAAAGATAGGATTACAATTTTAGTACTTCTTTCAAGAGTCTTAAACAAAAGCTAAATAAAATCTAAAAAAGTCCTAAGGAGCTTCTCCTGACAGCTTCCTGTTGAGCTCTTTAATCTGCTTTTCTATCTGAGCCTTTTCAAGAATAAGCTTATCCACCACCAACTTCCAAGGAGTTGACTATGAGTTAGAGGAAAATAAATTCTCTTACGCCTTCTTCTTCTTACCAGAGAGTATCTCTTTAGTCTTTGCCTGTAGTTTTCTTTGGAGTTTTGTATTCTCTTCAACGACTACTTGATATTTGTTCTTCCAAGCCTCTCCTTCTTGTTGTGCTTTACTCAAAGCGATCTTCAACTTCACCTCTTCAGACATGAAGACCAAAATGGGCTCTTTCTTCAAAGACACGGGTTCTTGATGATGATACAATTTAATGGCCCTATCTCGGACCATTGGAGATAGGGTTCCAATGAAACACAATTGGGTTTTCCCAACTCCTCTTTTCCTCTCTTGTGAAAATGACCCTAAGCGACCACGATCTTCTCCTTAAGCCTCTTACTATCCTCACCATATTTGAAGAAAATACCCTTCACATGAGCACTATTGAGCTTGTATTTCAAGGGATAACCTAGCTGACGACGAGCCAAGACTGGATTATAGTTGATTCCTCCTTTGGTGCCAAGAAGAGGCACATTAGTAAAATCTTCACAGTTATCACTAATCATTACCCCATCATAAAAACGATTGTACTAATCAATGTCGGAGCGAGTAAGAGCCATAATCTTTTGTGACCACCATGAACCATTCTTACGATCCCAAAAAGAGCTATACTTGGGAAAATGAGAAATAAACCACTTGTACAACAATGGCACACACCATGTAGTCATTCCCCCATTATGAAAGTTCCTCAGATGAATAGAGTGATAAGCATCTGTTAACAGAGTAGGTACTGGATTCTTCCTCAAGAAAATCTTGACAACATTGATATCAATGAAGTCTTCATAATTGGGAAAAAGAAATACACCATAGATAAGTAGGGAGAGAGTAGCCTCAAATGCATACATGCTCAGACGATCAACATAATACTGAGCTCTTCCTATTAGAAAAGTTGTGGTCAATCCTAAGACTCCATTTTTAGTAGTTATGTTGGCTTGAATGTCAGATAATCTTAAATGTGTAGCCTTGGCAATATCTTGCTCTTTAGGATCTTTTTCCATAACAGGAAAAGGAGACTCATTGAGGATAGGCAAACTAACCAGATAAGAATATTCGTCCAATATGGGCATAAGCTAGTAATCAGGGAAAGTAAAGCAGTGATAGAATGGATCATAGAATTGAAGTAGTGTGAAGAAAAGTACATTGTCCACATTAGTCTTCAACAGTGATAACATTTCCCATACTTGTCCTTGAACCTTTCTTGATCTAAAACCAAAGCTCCTAATCTCCTTAGGTCATCCAACTTAAGATTCTTGAAAGCGTACTTCAAAGTTTTCCTTCTTTCATAATCCATGCTAATCCTCTGATGTTTGCAAAAAAAATCTTTAAGTTTCATGAAATTTATGAAAATGATGCTTATGAAAGAATGACGAAAGTATGCGCAAGAACAGGTATACACAGATTCACATATTCACATATACATGCAAACAAACAAGGGCCTATGTTTGAAGATCACGAGCATCGAGCCATGGTATACCCACCCCAAAGGTGTGTATTATGGTTTATTTATACTTATACAACAGTTCTACAAAGTTCCCAAAGTCATCAGTCCATCTTTCAGATATTATCAACGTCCCAATTACTCGGTAATTAACAATATTCTCAAGAGAACCTCTGTGACAACTTCAAAAAGGCCGGTGGAAACAAACAGAAGAGTCGCCACCAAATGTTATTTATCCCAAAGAGAGGGAAAGGAAACGATCGAAAAAACCTAAAAGAAAGGGAAAAGACAAGGTCATCGCAACCACATCTTGGGTTCGTGAGTCGGTTACGCAGGGGGAAGGTATAAGCACCCCTCACGTTCGTTGTACTCAATGGGATCCATGCTTGTTGTCTAATTAAAGGGTGAGTTATCTAAAAACTACTGCTAAACCGGGGAAAAAGAAAAGAAGAGACTCGATAGGACTTCACCACCCTATGCCTATGTGTTCCCTCTTGCAATGGGAAAGTCAGAGTCAACGTAGTTCGGAAAACTATGGGTGATGGGGGAAGGTTGCTCGCCAAGACATCTCTGTCTTGTTCCTACGTATCCTCATATGGTATGAGAAATTAGAGCAAACATAGTTCAGGAAAACTAGACCACTGGTTGATTAAGTGTTTTTTGTGAGTGACGTTAAGTTCCCATTCCAGCAGTTAGGGTCAATACCTGTTTGCGGTAGAACGAAAAAGTAACGTACTCTTTTCTGAAAACGATTTGAAAAGCAATCTCGAAGGATAAAATGGTTTGAATTTGGTTTGTTGGTTTTAGTGAAGTGGATTGAGTTAGTTTAAGACTCACGTCGCACTAAAGACTATGACATGGGAGCGAATGCGTCTCATATCTCTCAAAGGGCATACACTAAACACTCTAGACAAGTGAGGAGAAACTCCCCACTCATCATTCCCCATGTACTTAAGGCTCGTAGCGTACAATGTTTGTCATTCTTTATTAAGTGTCTTAGAGAAGTTTGAGATGAGAAGAGAAGACACAAGCAAACACTAAAGGGAAATTGAAAATCCTAATGTTATATACAAAATGGTCCTAAGGTTAGGATGGAAGGGAACTCTACCTAATGTTATCATACAACATGGTCCTAAGGTTTGGATGAAAGAGAATATCCTAATTGTTATCATACAAAGGATTGAAAGCCTATTGTCTCTCCTACTACCATCTTAAATAGAGGGACTAGGAATCCTAAGGAATCATGTGAGAAAGCACAAGTAAATAATATCCAATTCAATTATAAATGAAAACAAGGATAAAAGAAGTTTCAAAGAGAGAGAAGAAGAAAGATAAGAAGAAAGGTGAACAAGGAACAACAAAATGTATATTCAAACAGAAAAGCAAACAAATCAAGACCAAAGCCTCAAACACAAAAGGTCAAACCCAAACAAGATGGACAAACACCTTAAGTCAACATATCATTGGTGCATCTCATATCCAACCCACATCCAAGATGTGCAGACAAACACAAGGGTAAGACACACCAACTCCATCAGTCAAATGGATCAAAAACCTCACAAGGAAACAAAACCAAACATGAAGTCAAGCAAAATGAAACTAGATGACCCAAGAAGAAAGGTGGGGCAACAACATAACATGGTCAATAGGTTGATATCCAATCATGAAGGTGTGAGAGGGATTACACAAGTTTGATATTCAAAGTCAAATTTCAAAGTGAATCGACCATCATCAACATCCACAAATGAGGGATCATACCAAAGCAAACACCATAGATCCAAATGGGATGAGGATAAGTCAGAAAATCACCTCATAATGGATCAAAAATCATTTGTTCACCCAATATCAATTAAAACCCAAATAAAAACAAATAAAAAAGAATGAAAAAAATCCTAAAAAGAGAAAGAGGAGACCAAAGCATGAGTGAAGGCTCAAGAACATCACCATAGGTCTAGGACCATCATAACATCACATGAAAATTTCTCCAACATTTTTAATTCCCAAAAATAATTTTAAACTAATTAAAATCAAGCAAATAAAACAAAAATACATGAAAAAAACAAAAACAAAAAAAATCCAAGAAAATCACCATAGGTTCAAAACCATCATATGATCATATGAAAAAAAATCCATAATTTTAAATGGCTCAAAAGTATTTTTAAACCAACTAAAATTAGGCAAAACAAATAAAAATCATGAAAAATACAAAAATGAAAATAAAAATGCACAAAAATATAAATTAGAAAGAGAAAGATAAAAGAGAATTTTAGAAAATATTTTGGTATTTTTATGATAAAAAATGAAATTTCTATGAATTTCTAAAAGGATCTGGCTTTATTAAATGACGTGGCTGATCCAAGGATCAGAGAGCGCGCATCCACAATGGACACTAGTCAGCTCACCCATACAGATCCAAATAAAGTCAAAAGTACCAGATTAGAACAAGTGGCATGATGGACGATGAGATCATCATCTTCAACCTCCAGCCACTTGAAATAACCAGAGATTTGCAGAAAATCGTGCATCTCTCAAACCATAACCAATGGAGCTCATAGTGGTTTCATTTGATGCGTCTTTTCAAGACGATCTCAACCATATCATCGCGCCAAAATTTTTAAAACCATAGCTTACTTGATTTGAAAAAAAACCATAACAAGATTCAAACAGGAATTTGAAAATTCAACAACAAAACTCAACTACAACTAAAAACTAACTATACAAACAACATCAGCATGTCAAAGGCTACATTTAGCAACAAATTTGAATCAAAATGGTTGAGAATTATACCTGTTGAAGCTCAACCTTGAAGCTCTAGAGATGGAGTTCCCTAGCTTGATTCAGGCCACGATTCTTCAAGTTCTTGATCTGGTTAGCTTCACTGAATGTTGGTGAAGCTAACTGAATGGATAATTTAAGTGTTTAAGCTGTGGAAATGGAAATTCGAAGTTCAAGCTTAAGAGTTCAAATGGGATCTTAGCAGAGTGGGTTTGGCTGTCAAAAGCTTATGGAAATGGGTGGAAATGACTCCCTATTTATAAGAGAAGCTTTATGAATCAAATGGAGGGTGAATGAGGCAATTTGGATGGAAATCGTGCACACCTGCAACATGAGCAAAGTGTGACTTGCAATCTATCAAAACTCACTCAAATCATGCATTTTAAGGTGCTAATCACTTCAGGCAAGTTGGTTAAACATGTTTAAGTGAAATTCGTGCATTAATTTGGTGATTAGAAGCCATTTCAATCAAATTCAAATCTGACTTGGAGTGAAAATCCATATTTGAAATCCAATTTTTGCAGCCATGGTTCTCACAATGTAGGAAGCTTTATGAGATGATTCTTCTTGCATTGGATAGGGGGAGATGCAATCTTTGCAATGTGAAAAGAAAGTATTAATTTGACAGCTTGAGTTGAGAGATGTGGTCTTTCAAAGTAGCCTCTATGAAAGAGTGCAAAATCATAAAACACTTAGAAAAATTTCAAGTCTTTTAGGGACCAAAAATAGACCTATACTGTTTTGATGAAAACCAAGACCTTCCATAGGTTTTTAGCTCTTCCATGTTGAAACAAAATTGTAGAGGATATCTTCAAGTTTATAATAGAAAAAGAATGGGCTCCAACTGATGAAAATTGACCAAGTTATGCCCTTTTGAAGTTGACTAAGAAAACCTTCCAAAACTCAAAATGACCTATAATGTCTTCAAACTTTTGATGACCTTCTAAGCATAATTTGATATTTCCTTGCAAAGAGAACTTGTTAGGGATGATGAGAAGAGCTCATTAGAAAAATAACCACCTCAAGATGTTGAAAATTGAAAGAGTTATGCTCATTTGATTATAGCATCCACAAATTGCTATATTAGGTCAAACACCTTGCACCAAACTTGAATCTCTTGATGATTTCTTGCACCATAAGCCATGGTGAAATACACATAATGTTGGAATGATTTTTAATTGAACCACATTTGATGATGAGGAACTTCTAGGGTTGAGAATGTAGAATCATGATTCAAAAGCTTCTATTGTTTTGATGAAGACAACTCATATCAGCTTGGCTCGCAAGATACTTACACTATATACCCGTGGAGGTATATATACTGAAGATGAACTCTGAAGCATCTCCACTCTGAACTCTTCACAAAAAGCAAGAGATGCAAGTATATCATCAAGGATACATTATCAAGATCAAGGCAAAGTTACATTTATCAATATTGGATCAAGTTTCATCTATCAAGTTTCAAGTGGCGTTGAAAATTCAAGACACGGTATAACATTGTTTACTTAGAATTTTGTATACAAGTGTTCTTTAATCTCACCTCACTACACCACTAACACAAATCATGTTAAAACTATTTTTAAAATACTCTTGAATTTTTAAATTAAGTATTTTTGGAAAATCTTTCAGTGTTAACCGATTAACCTGTGGGGTTAACCGATTAACATAAGTGAAAATTATGATTTTGGGAATTTCTTATAGTGTTAACCGATTAACCATATGGTTAACCGATTAACACATGTAAAATTTGAATTTTTTGTACGTTGGAAAGGTGTTAACCGATTAATCCTTTTGGTTAACCGATTAACACTGAAGCAACAGCAAAAAATAACAACTAATCATGGAGAAGTGCATTGCTCTATGATTTTCTTACTGACTATTTTTCTGTCCCATAATCATACCTTTTTGAAAAGGTTTTTCACTCTTATAAATTGATTTCAGTTTTCAAAATCAAAACCACCTTCAAAAAACAAATTTCAAATATTACTCATTATCTTCAACCTTTTTGAATTTTCAAAAGTGTTCAAAACAGAATTTTGAAACAAGCCATTGAAATACACTTTCACATTTTTACAGCTTGTTTTCACAATAAAGAACACTTGTATAATTTCTGAGTAATATTTGTTTCGAGAAGAAGATCAATATTTCATATTGATATACATTCAATTGTTACTTATATACAAGTTCAGCATTGACTACAACTTTCTTATAATTATAAAAGATAAGTCTGTAGGTTTTTCCTTGTGATCCGAATTATGGATACAAGAGGTCCTTTTGTGAGATATTCATTCTCGATAGGACTTAAATATTGTGTAAATCTAAGAAGGGTGTTCTTGGTTGTCAGGATTGTCTTGTGTAGAAATCTAACATTGATAGTAAAATTCTCTTTCATGTTAAAAGGGGAGTGGAGTACTCTCGGATTGTGAGGGGAACCACTATAAATCACTATTTCCTTTTTCTTTCTGCACTTTACTGTTTTTCATCACCTAGAAGAACTTAAAGAAGAAAAATCCAAGAATCATAAAAACCGGAAAAAGTGTCTAAGTGCCTAATTCACCCCCCTCTTAGGCATACATATAACTTACAATTGGCATCAGAGCAGGTTAAGGTAACCTGTTCCTATCGATCCAGTATGGCTTCCGCTAGCACCAACCCGGTTTTCAAAGACGATGGAAGTAGTAACAAACCACCACTGTTTTCTGGAAAATATTTCGATTTTTGGAAAATCAGAATGAAGGCGCATCTTGAAGCCCAAGGAGAAGGTGTCACGGTGAAATTTGGATACCAAACTATTAATTAGCTTGAATCTTTATTCATTTGCAACCGGTCTTTGATTTGTCCAAAGGAAGGGATAAAGATCGAAATTTCCATAATATAATGCACATGCAAAGGTTAGAGAGTTTTAGGTTCGGGGGTTGGTTAAACTTAGGGAAGGTGCTAGCATCCTAAGTTTTTGTAGTACTCTACATGAACCTCTTATTTTATGTTGTTTTATTGCTAAGGTTTATCTGCTTAAGGATAGAACACCTAGGGGTTTATTTCTAAATATACTCGATAAGATATCGCATCTTATGCCTACATATCCTGACGGGAGTGGAATCAGAGTATTTGTAGTTCCCCTAAAGGGTTTCAGGAGTTCTTTGACTGTGGTCAAAGTTCCTATGGGTTTAGAGTAGTTGATTGATTGATTTTAGGAGAAAAGATGAGTTGTCATTTTAAGGGAGATTACTTGACTTAAACCACCACAACGTTGTAGGAAAATTGATTATGTTGTTATGGGGTAGAAGTTTTATCTCGCTTAAGATGATTAACATCTTATTCTCTAATGTATTTGAATATTTGAATTGAGTTGATTGTGTTGTTCTAACTTGTAAAGATAAAGGTCCTTCCTATGGGGTAGGATCTAAATTTAAGAGATCGACTTGAATGGGATCAAGGATCATAGGGGAATATGATGCAAATGGGATGCATACGCGCAAGTTTTATGTTACGTGCAAGTTCTTCCTTTGGACACAATGCAATGCGATAAAGTAAATGCGGTAAATGTAAATTGCGGGTAAAATAGAGGCAGATAAATAAAGGCATACACACGCATGAAAGCGCTGAAGTGTGTGAAGGTGTGAATTGTGAATAATGTGAATGTGTGAATACGGAAGCGCGCACGATTGATTAAGTCTTACGATGCAGGAATGTTTTTTTAGGCGAAGTTGATTAATTTTAGGCGAGATTTAATTTGAGAAAATGGTTATTCATTTTAAGTGAGATTAATTTAAAAGAAATTATATTTTAGAGGGTGAATTGATTTTTAAGGAAAGGAGTTTTTTTTTATATATTGGATAAAATGATTTTAGCTAATGATAAATAAAAATGGAAGTTATCATAAAAAAGTTTTCTCATTAAATAGTTCTTATAAAATACAAATTATTTTATGAAAATGGGTCTTTTTATTATTTAGAGAATGAACAAATTATCTTTATTAAATAAGAAAAAAGAAATTGTTGAGATAATGGTTTTTAGTTATTATTAAACAAAAGAGTTCTTATTAAATATGTGATTCTCATTTAACAAAAGAAATAGCTACAAATCATTTTAAATTATATGAAAATATGTCCTTTTATGTTTTTAGAAAATGAACAAGATATTTAAAAAAAAAGGTACTTAATTGATGAAGTAAATTTAAATTATTTTAAAAAAGTGAATAAATAAAAAAGGATTAATTATACTTAAAAAAAGTTAAATTGAGGTTAAATAATTAATTAAGTTAATGAAAAAAGTTTATTTGACGAGTTAATGAGGTTTAATTAGGAATTAAGGGGTGACGGGTTTGGTGTGACGCATGCATACGGGTTCCATTGGGGGTGCGGGGCGTGAACCGTGTGATCCGTCAGATGATGGATCGTGTGGTTGTGAGTGATAGTGCATAATAGTTATGGTGTGTACCCATACATATGATTACAACATATACAAAATCAGAAAATAAACCCTAACCCCCTAATTTCCCCTTTCTCTCTGATCTTCGATCGCGATTCTCTCTCTCTCTCTCGATCCGTCTTCTCTTTCGTTGCTTCTCACTCGATCTTATTTCACTTTCCCCTTCTTCTTCCTCGCGTTATCTTCTTCTACTTCTCTTCTTCCATTTCGTTCTTCTTCTCCATCTAACTTCTTCTGCTCCGCGATTTCGCCATTTTTCTTTCCTTTTTCCTTTCAATCTGAAACAAACACAAAATGATTAATAAAAACTAACAGGAAATGGATTTTTGTGTAGGTGTGGCGAACGGGTTTCGACAGTTTCGGTGGTTGATGGTGGTCTCGACGGCGACTCGCGAAGAACGGATGGTTTCGCGGACAGAAACGTTGAAGGGATCCCGACGATGGACAATAGCGGTCGACGGCGGCGATTCGAACAAGTACAAAGATAAGCCTTTATCTTCTTAATTCTCAATCTGAGGTTTTTTTGATTTGGGACCTTCTGGGGGGTTTCTGTTTATGAATGTTGTGGATTTTATATCTGTGTTTGTGAATCCGCCCTTTGAAACTCGGTTTTGCCCCTCCTTTTATAGGATGTAAAAATGATCTCGTTTTGAAAGCTTTCCAAATCCGATTGAATGCGTCACACACCTCGTTTTGGAAAGAAGTTAATCTGTAGTGAACACATTTTCAAAGGCAATAAAATCATTTCCTCTTCAGTCAAAACATGTTCAAACATATCACTTAATATTTCTTGAATGTCTGATTTTATTTGGATTCACTGCAAGATATTTGAATCGCATCTTTATTGCATTATTAACTTTGTCAAAAACTGTTGGCAGGTTTTCCTTCAAGACAAAGTTCCTTCAAATTCTCTTAAAAAAACACGACACTCAAATTGTTTGGTCTAGAGAATCTTAAAAAGATGCTCTCAAAGGTTGAAGAAGCAGCTAGCAGGATGTTGCGGCGACCGTCATGCCAGGACAGCGTTGAGCTCATCTAGTCTACAATAGTGGGCATGTGCAAGATACACCATACTAGCAGGATGGGCAATCATGGTGTGTTAGTTTTTATCCATTCTCCTCTTCAACAAAATTCTCCGGCTTATTTCTGGGAGCACTTGAGCTTTCGCTTGTATGAAGGTATGACGACGTGAACGACGATTTGAATGGTGCTGTTTTAAACGGAACTTGCTTATTCATGGCAATATAGAAGAGTTCTTGATATCTTTGTGTCTTTTAGTTTCAGGCCAAAAAGGAATCATTAGGATTGGAGCCGGAAGGAATTCGGTATGCTATTACCGCAGTTATTGAAGTGTTAAGTATGCCTCCTTGTTCTGCACAAAACAAGCTATTAACAATCTGTTCCAAACTTCTTCTTATTATGCAGGTGAAAACATTGCTGGTGCAGTAGAAGTTACATGTTGGATCCTAGCTCATGGTATAAACTGATAACAATTCCTCCTTGGTGTGTGTACAGAAAATCTCCCGAAAATAATTGTTATGAACAAGAAAGTTCGACATCGGTTTAACCTTGTCATAGATTCCTTGCAGGTCTTGAACACTGCACGAACGTTGGAAGCACGCGAAGGGAGTTATAGGTTTCACCGGTTTGATTGTGAAGTAAGGACCATTGATTTGTCTCCCTGTTCTTTTGTTTTTACTTCGTACAGTCTGGTACTTGGCATTTTGGTCCCTTGTAACTAGCAGGACTCCCATATATTTTGATAGTGCTTGAGTTTTATTAAGAACCCAACCTTGATTGCATTTTGGGTTTTAACTTAGAGTATGATATTGGGCTTGAACTTTCATTCTTCAATTTATCATGATGCCGCCTTCCGAAATTTAATTAACCATGTCTGCGGTTTGGTTTGCAGGTTGTTTAAAGTGGAACTATGGAGCAAGACTGGTGCAGAGATTCAAACATGCTGCCGTTTTCTAGTCTACGAGGCTGCGTCTTTATGTTGTGAGTTTTTCTTGGCAGTGGTAAAGTTACTAAATGAATTGTGCACCTTCTACATTTCTAACGGTTTTAAATTCCCTTATCATTAAGATTACTCAAAAGCACATCCTGCAATAGTGAAGCTTGCAAGTCACGAGATGGCTCAGAAAAAGGTCCGGCTTTCATTACATTGCAAATCTAGTCCTGACTTTCGTTTTGAGGAAAGTGCTGCTGTTTAAAATTTCCTGCTCTATGTTCTGTAGGTGCATTGAAAGCTTCCGTCACATGGCTTTCCGGCGTAGATGTTCCAGGCAAATAATCTTCAACAACATGTACTTTTGCACAAGGCGTAACATGGAGTCTCAAGCATGATGTGGTCTTTGTGAGGAAACTTTCTAAAGAACTCGATGAATTTGTCACTTCGAATTGTATTAACTCTGATTGTCTTCTTTTTATGTGCAGTTTTGATGAAGACTTCCTCTTGAATCGTTTCTGCCGGTACTCGGTATTTTGCTAAGGTGAACTAGGACTCGTGGCAACCCGTATAGTGGGTACAACTTAAGCTATGATTGTCGTCTTCCTCAATATACAGGTGTTACCCTTCTTCTTTAATCAACTTAATCTCCTCTCTGACAATGTCGAACCATGGATGTTAACTGCATTGGTTAATTTTGCAACTTACTTGATATTGCTTAGAAGACGACGGAGGTAACGTCCTAAGACGACTTCCAAACCGCAAAGCACATCCGTATGAATGAGGTCGTCCACCAAAATTTATCCTTTTGAAAACCTCTACTAAAACAAAGGTGGACCAGCAGATGGGCAACCCCGGAACAGACGTCATTCTCTTAGTTTGCTGCGTGGTGTTTAGGATATGTTCATCACTTGGGATTTGTAGTAAACCCCTTCCATGGCAAGACCAACGTTGAGCTTATAAAAGGTGTAAAGCCACATAATCAAATATCGCTTGTATTTTACCAATTGATGATTTGTTGAGATGTACCATGTATCTACTTTATTAGTTACTTTGCACTTTATCGTGAATTGCTTAAGCTAGAGTAGTCGGTTCTGAGATAAACATTGTACTTCTATTTGATCACTACAAATCATTCCAATTGAATAATTCCAAAAGGTTACTATTTCTCCTTGTGTAGATGGTTATCCATATGTATCTAAAATCTATGTTCTGGTGGCTTTGTAAATTCTAGTTGTTTTCTTCATCAAAAGCAATACAACTTATACGATTTTAGTATCGAAGTAAGCAGCATTGCCTCCAAATATGATCACAGCCTGCGCTCGCAATATTCTAACAAACAACCGCTAATTAAGTGTTAGAATGAAATCATAGAGCTCTTTTTCACCTGTCCTTAACAAACTTTCAAGAGACAAATATTATAAAAAACAAAGGGAATAACCATAATTAAAACAAGTACAAACAAACCCTTAGATTGTTTCAAATCAAGACCACCTGGTCGTACCCAGAAACGCTTAACCGTCGAGAGTACCATCTACTTAAGATCAAATGCACCTGCATAAGCTGGTTAGTCATAGTAGACATACATATAAAAGTAAAATAACACAAGCAAGAAAAAACAAGGGGACGGGATCTTATGGTCAAAAATTAGGGTGTGACAGAAGGCATACGGGAAGCAATCGAAGAAGGACCACACAATCCAGTAAATGTGTTCAATGGCGTTGGAACCGCAAAGTTGAAAAGCACGTATGATGAAGACGATAAGAAAAGGATCCTTAATGAGAAGAAAGCAATCAACATACTCCAAAGCGCTCTCAGTATGGACGAATTCTTCCGTGTATCACAATGTAAATCGGCAAAGGAGATTTGGGACACCTTGGTTGAAACGCATGAAGGAACCACAAAAGTAAAAAGATCGAGGCTCAACACATTAAGTCAAGAATACTAGATGTTCCGTATGCAGCCCGGTAAATCTATTGTTGCCTTACAAAAGAGATTCGTTCATCTAACAAATCACTTGATTGCTCTCGGGAAAACCTTCACCAATGATGATCTCAACCTGAAAGTCCTAAGATCCTTGACAAGGGAATGGCAACCGAAAGTGACCACTATTTCGAAAAAGAAGAGTCTCTCAACGATGACATCCACATCCTTATTTGGCAAACTTCAAGAGCACGAGTTGGAACTTGGAAGGCTCGAGAAGCACGAAAGTCAAGAAAAGAAGGCCAAAGGAATTGCCTTGAAGATTGACACAAAGGATGACAAAGACAACGAGACTTCCGAAGATGAAAATTCCATGCTTCTTGTAAAGAAGCTTCGTACGTTTTTTTAACACAAATAAAAATTCCTCTTTTCCTAAAAAGAATAAACATTTCAGGAAAAGGATGTATCCACATCAATTCAAGAAGTCACATGTTACGAATGTGGGAAGCAAGGTCATATAAAGCCGGATTGCCCGAAACTTGCAAAGAAAGGAGGATTGAAAGGCAAGAAGGATTTCAAGAATAATAAGGCTTATGTTGCTTGGGACGATAATGAGATAAGTTCATCATCGGAATCGGAAGGTGATGAATGTGCAAATATGACTCTTATGGCGTCACATCACTCTGATGAAGAAATTGATGAGGTTAGTAGCAATTTTTCAATTTATGACAATGATGCACAAGAAGTCATAAATGAACTTCTAAAAGAGTGCAAGAATTTGTATAAAAATATCTCATCCCAAAAGAAAAGAATTTCATCTTTAGAAGAACAAAATATTGCTTTTGAAAAATACATTGAAAATGAAAAACAAAAATTGATGGATGAAAAACAAAGTCTTGTATGCAAAAATTATGAATCCTTATCTTTTCAAATTGTTCAACTTAAAAGAGTTTTAGAAAGATACGAAAAAGGTCAAATTGGCTTGGAGGAAATTCTTAGGCACCAAAGATATCCTAATGATAAAAGTGGATTAGGATATTATAGGTTTTCCAAACCAAGCACAAATAAAACCATTTTTCTGAAAGCAAGTGAACAAGTTGTTAAAGAAAAGGCAAACATTCCTTAAACTATGCACCAAAGTCATAAAAAGAAAAGAATTGCGAAGAAAAAGAATTATGTTCCTAGATATAGAAGTCATTTTCAACCTACTTATTTTTATTGTGGAATCAAAGGCCATACACCTAATGCTTGCTATGTGCGCAACATTGGTGTTGATAAAGGGCATTATGTGTGGGTTGAAAAGAGTACTAACTATCAAGGACCCAAAGCAATTTGGGTACCTAACAATACTTGATGTTGTTTTGTAGGTATGCTTGAAGACAACTTCTAATCAATGGTATCTTGATAGCGGTTGTTCAAAGCATATGACAGGCGACATCAACAAATTTTCAAGTCTATCATTAAAGGCCAAAGGATACGTCACTTACGGTGATGATAATAAAGGAAATATTCTTGGAGTAGGAACCGTTGGTGCACCTCCATATACAATCATTGAAGATGTCCTTTATGTGGAAGGCCTTAAACACAACCTACTTAGCATAAGTCAATTGTGTGACAAAGGGTTCCGAATCAACTTCACAAAGGATGAATGCTTGATAGAACATGAAGTCACCCATGACATCTTGCTAAAAGGTAAAAGATATAATAATATTTTTATGATCTCTTTTGATGACTCATCCTTGAAGGTAAAATGTTTAATGGAGAACAACAATGAGGCGTGGCTATGGCATAAAAGATTTGCTCACATTCACATGGAGCATTTAAATAAGTTAATAAAGCATGACCTAGTTGTTGGTCTTCCGAAGATAAAGTTCATCAAGGATAAGTTATGTGATGCTTGCCAAAAAGGAAAACAAACCAAGACAACTTTCAAGTCCAAGAAAGTGGTGTCTACATCAAGGCCACTTCAATTGTTGCATATGGATCTTTTTGGTCCATCAAGAAAGAAAAGCTTCGGAGGTAACATTTATGCTTTAGTTATTGTTGATGATTTCTCTCGATACACATGGACATTGTTTTTAGTGCAGAAAAGTGATGCTTTCAAAGCATTCAAGAAGTATGCAAAGAAAATTCAAAACGAGAAGTCACTCTCCATAGCCTCCATTAGAAACGACCATGGTGGAGAATTCCAAAATTCACATTTTGAAAATTTTTGAGAAGAGCATGGAATTTCTCACAAATTTTCCGCACCAAGGACTCCTCAACAAAACGGTGTCGTAGAAAGGAAGAATAGGTCATTGGTGGAGCTTGCAAGAATAATTCTTAGCGAATCAAATCTTCCTAAATATTTTTGGGAAGATGCGGTTAGCACGGCTTGCTTCGTAAGCAACTGTGTCAATATTCGACCAATTCTCAAGAAGACTCCGTATGAGTTGTTCAAGGGTAGGAAACCAAATATATCATTCTTTCACATATTCGGATGCAAATGTTTCATTCTCAATAATGATAAGGACAATCTCGGTAAATTTGATGAGAAGTCCGACGAAGGTATATTCCTTGGTTACTCCCTCTCTAGTAAAGCTTTTAGAATTTTTAATAAAAGAACTCTTACTATTGAAGAATTCATTCATGTTTCTTTTGATGAGACTAACCCCTCGAAAGAGGATAATATTATTGTGGATGATGGTGATGATGTAGTAGATTCTTTACAACAACAAAAGGAGACTTCAAAGGATCAAGCAATACTACAAGAAGATGACACTCAAATCATTGAAGAACATAGAGATCTTCCAAAGGAATGGAGAACTCATAGAGATCACCCGATAGATAAAGTTATTGGTGATATTAGCCAAGGCGTTGCAACCCGACTAAATCTTAAGGATGCTTGTCTCAACATGGCTTTTTTGTCTTAAATTGAACCAACAAAGATTGATGAAGCCTTAGGCGACGACCAATGGATTGTAGCAATGCAAGAAGAACTCAACCAATTCGAAAGGAATCAAGTTTGAAGTCTTGTACCAAGACCGGACCACATGCACATCATAGGAACAAGATGGGTGTTCAAGAACAAACTTGACGAGAATGGGATCATAGTTCATAACAAAGCAAGATTGGTCGCACAAGGCTACAACCAAGAAGAAGGAATTGATTTTGATGAAACGTTCACTCCGGTAGCAAGGTTAGAAGCAATTAGATTATTACTTGCTTATGCTTGTTCAATGAATTTTCAACTTTTCCAAATGGACGTCAAAAGCACATTTTTGAACGGATACATCAACGAAGAAGTCTATGTCAAACAACCCCCGGGCTTTGAAGACTTCAAGCACCTTTCACATGTATACAAATTGAAGAAGGCTCTCTATGGTCTAAAGCAAGCACCAAGGGCATGTTATGATCGTCTCAGCACTTTCCTATGTGATAAAGGTTTTGAAAAAGGAAAGGTAGACAAGACTTTATTCATTAAAAAGATAAAGGATAATACCTTACTTGTTCAAGTCTATGTGGACGACATCATCTTCGGATCAACAAACAAAGATCTATGTGAAGAATTTGCTTCGGTGATGCAAGGCAAGTTTGAAATGTCTATGATGGGAAAGATGAACTATTTCCTTGGACTACAAATCAAGCAAACAAAGGATGGCATCTTCATCAACCAATCCAAGTATTGCAAGGAATTGTTGAAAAGATTCAATATGGATAGTTGCAAGGTGATGTCCACTCTTATGGGATCCAGAACGTACGTTGATCAAGATGAATCCGGTACTCCAATTGATATCACAAAGTACCGAGGATGTAAGGCCGATAGAAAAAGCACAAGTGGTACGTGTCACATTCTCGGGAATGCACTAGTGTCATGGGCATGCAAGAAGCAAGCATGTGTTGCACTTAGCACGACCGAAGCGGAATATATTGCAGCAGGAAGTTGTTGTGCATAAATTATATGGCTTAAACAACAACTCCTCGATTATGGTGTAGATCTCGGCTGCATTCCTCTTCGATGCGACAACACAAGTGCCATCAATATCAAAAAGAACTCGGTCATGCATTCAAGGACAAAGCACATAGACATCCAACATCACTTCCTTCGAGATCACGTACTTAATGGAGATGTAGATGTTACTTTCGTGGATACACACAATCAACTCGCCGACATATTCACTAAACCATTGGCTAAGGAACCTTTCTTCAAGATTCAAAGAGAACTCGGGATTCTCGATGAAGGTGATATCTAATCTCTTCTTTAGTTAATGTGTGCATGATGTATGTTTTCAAACTTGCTGTATTCTGTTTTTAAGCATTTTTCTAAAATTCACGTGTGTTAACCGATTAACCCCCAGGGTTAACCGATTAACACTGTTAATTTTTCAATTATGAGTTAAGTTTTTAATGTGTTAACCGATTAACCCCCAGGGTTAACCGATTAACACTGATACTTTTTATTAAAAAATTAAAAATTTTAATGTGTTAACCGATTAACCCCCAGGGTTAACCGATTAACACTGTTAAAATTTTCAAAAATCATAAACGAAAAATTAATTAAAATTTTAGTAAAATGTGTGTTTAATGTGTGGTCAATATATCGTTTGAATATCCCACCATTATCCTTAGAACTCTTCTTCTTCTTCTTTGACTACAAGAACTCCTATCTTCCAACTTCCAACCCTAACTTTAAAACCCACTCAAAACCCTCTCATTATATTAATATCTTTCAACCTCTTCATCTCTCTCAAACCCTAAAACCTTCAAAGCACCTCAAACCTTCAGATTCTCATATTTCATCCATGGCTTCAATCAACAGAGAAAGGAAAAATTACCAGAACACAACTCGGCATCCGATGAAGACAATGCTCCATTGGAAACCACTAAGAAACGCAGAATGGACTTCAAGGTCAGGGTACGGCATCTTCTACCGGTAAGTACGTTAACCTCAAAGCTTTTTCGGCTTCTTCGTTTGATTTTCCAGCACTGCTAAAATTTCAAAGAATTCATAAGTTTGTGTCTGATACTGGGAAATGCTACCATGATTTGGTCAAAGCTTTTATGAATAAGCTATCTGTGTATTTGAATGCCGATGAAGAGCATATTATGGACACTTCTGTTCGGGACTATGCGTTAAAGGAAAATCTGTTCGACATTGCCGCAAGATTAGAAATACCATCCAGAGGCTATTTTCTAAGAAAAGGGGTAAACCATGTGGATGGGCCGTGGGCAAATTACGAAAAGACGGATTACTACTATAGAATTTGCAGGTTCCCAAAAGAGTCTGTTATTGCAAACCAGAGGACTGCTCGCACACTATGCTATGCGAAAAATCTGACGGTAAATGATCGAATGCTTCACTATGTCATTTGCTATGTTCTGATTCCAAAAGACTCAAATCATTCTCAGATTAATGATTTGGAGATGCAACTAATGTTTGCAATCAAGAACAAGATAAAAGTGAATTGGATTCTCACTATTATGTATCATTTGCAACAACAACTGTCTCTGTCAACAAGGCTTCTGTTTGCACGGTTGATTTCAAGAATACTTGAGTTAACAGATTTGGACCTCAACCGTGAACCTTGTACCAAGATGAAACCAACCACAAATGAAATTAATGAAATCACCATTGTCAAAAACACCGGAATCATCAAAGACACTGACGGTATCTACAAGTACGCTGACGAAGGCTCCTCAGCTTCAAACCATTCCTATTCCATTCCAGAAGGAGGAATAACGAATGAATTTCTCTACGTAACAATGATGAACCATCACCGTGAAACCTCTTGAGCCATTACCTCTCTCTGTAACCTAGTTCTTAATTCTCAGCATTCAAACACGGGAGACATTGAGGAAGAGGATGAAGAAGAGGATGGTAGTGAAGAAGAGGAAGGTGAAGACGAGGATATGTCGGCTGAGGATATTTAGAAGATATTTGATACTATGTTTTTGTTTCTAGACTTCGATTCTGTTTTTAAGCTTTAAGTTCAGTTTCGTTTTCTTTTATGTACTCGTACAATGGTTTGCTTATTTTAATTCCAAGTTATGACTTTTTTCTTTGTTAATTGTTTATGCTTGTTGTGTTTGCTATGCATGATTATTTGTTATTATCTTTGAATGCTCCTCTTCCTTTTTGCTAATAACAAAGGGGGAGAAGGATTGTGGTTCTAACATTTTCCTAAGAAGAAAAAGTGTTATCTCTCTTGAATTTAGGGGGAGATTCAACTTAGGGGGAAAAATGCTATGAATCAAAGTATCAAGTAAGATTTTCAAAGAAACGGTTGTCATCATCAAAAAGGGGGAGATTGTAGAATCAAGATTCAAAAGCTTCTATTGTTTTGATGAAGACAACTCATATCAGCTTGGCTCTCAAGATACTTACACTATATACCCGTGGGGGTATATATACTGAAGATGAACTCTGAAGCATCTTCACTCTGAAGCATCTCCACTCTGAACTCTTTACAAAAAGCAAGAGGTGCAAGCATATTATCAAGATCAAGGCAAAGTCACATTTATCAATATTGGATCAAGTTTCATCTATCAAGTTTCAAGTGGTGTTGAAGATTCAAGACACGGTATAACATTGTTTACTTAGAATTTTGTATACAAGTGTTCTTTAATCTCACCTCACTACACCACTAACACAAATCATGTTAAAACTATTTTTACAATACTCTTGAATTTTTAACTTAGGTATTTTTGGAAAATCTTTCAGTGTTAACCGATTAACCTCTAGGGTTAACTGATTAACACAAGTGAAAATTATGATTTTGGGAATTTCTTACAGTGTTAACCGATTAACCATATGGTTAACCGATTAACACATGTAAAATTTGAATTTTTTGCACGTTGGAAAGGTTTTAACCGATTAACCCTTTTGGTTAACCGATTAACACTGAAGCAACAACCAAAAATAGCAACTGATCATGGAGAAGTGCATTGCTCTATGATTTTCTTACTGGCTATTTTTCTATCCCATAATCATACCTTTTTGAAAAGGTTTTTCACTCTTATAAATTGATTTCAGTTTTCAAAATCAAAACCACCTTCAAAAAACAAATTTCAAATATTACTCATTATCTTCAACCTTTTTGAATTTTCAAAAGTGTTCAAAACAGAATTTTGAAACAAGCCATTGAAATACACTTTCACATTTTTACAACTTTTTTTCACAATAAAGAACACTTGTATAATTTCTGAGTAATATTTGTTTCGAGAAGAAGATCAATATTTCATATTGATATACATTCAATTGTTACTTATATACAAATTCAGCATTGACTACAACTTTCTTATAATTATAAAAGATAAGTCTGTAGGTTTTTCCTTGTGATCCGAATTGTGGATGCAAGAGGTCCTTTTGTGAGATATTCATTCTCGATAGGACTTAAATATTGTGTAAATCTAAGAAGGGTGTTCTTGGTTGTTAGGATTGTCTTGTGTAGAAATCTAACATTGATAGTAAAATTCTCTTTCATGTTAAAAAGGGAGTGGAGTACTCTCAGATTGTGAGGGGAACCACTATAAATCACTGTGTCCTTTTTCTTTCTGCACTTTACAGTTTTTCATCACCTAGAAGAACTTAAAGAAGAAAAATCCAAGAATCATAAAAACCGGAAAAAGTGTCGAAGTGCCTAATTCACCCTCCCCCCCTCTTAGGCATACATATAACTTACAGAGAATACCATAAAGTCACAGAGAACACCTTGCTTGAACTTGAAGAAACACAACCTTCTTCCTTGAGAAATAAACCATGGTACCTTGATCTCATCCCAAGAACAAATGCTATGCAAACATGAACATGATAATGCAAAGAAACATAAGCCAAGAACACAAGAAAAGATGAGCAAATTTTAGGGTGCTACAACCTCCTTTGAGTGTAGTATCGCGTATCAACTATTTTGGGAATACTTCCTTATAGTCACTGCACTACGTCCTAAAAAGGCCAAAGTATGGTTAGAGGTAATTAAAGGTCCTCAATATCACGGGCTTCTAGGTCGAAAGTAGCAATGTTTTCACGAATACTCGTTCAACAAATACTACTCCCAAGAGGGCCTCAACTGAGTGGTGGTTTTTCAAGTTAGCTTGGTCGGAAATCAACTCCCTATAAGCCTCCTTAAATGTACCATCTTCCTATCATAGGTGCACTCAAGTCCGGGTTAGAACTTATCTCACCGTACAATGTAACAACCCTGCATACAAAAAAAGCTAAGCAGATATTTGTGTGTGTGTGTGTGTGTGTATATATATATATATATATATATATATATATATATATATATATATATATATAATACATATAAAACAAATTATGTGTAACCCTCCAAGCCTTCCCCAGTGAAGTCGCCATTTATGTTGCAGTGAGAATCGAATATCAAGCTATTAATTAACTTGAATCACAAATCTTAATCCACCACCAATCTTTAATTTATCCAAGGCAAGGGAAAAAGAACGAATAACCCATAAATATGCAATGTAAAACCAAAGCAATAGAGAAGATCTAAGGTTCGGGGGTTGGTTATACCTAGGGAAGGTGCTAGCATCCTAAGTATCTGTAGTGCTCTACAGAAACCTCTTGTTTTATTGTGTTATGTGTTATCTGTTTTCTAAGGGTAAAAAGGGAAAGAGATACCTAAGGTACTACTCCTAAGTATGCTCACTGTTGCACCCTAAAATTTGCCCACCTGTATATTACTTTCATCTGTATATTCATCTACCAATTGTTAATAAGAAAATCCAAAAAAATATGTGACTCTACTTATGGTCAAGGTGCAGAGTTTTCTGCAAGCAGGGTTGAATCAAGTATCAGTTGGGGTCTGTCAGAAGTGTTCCAGGGCAGGTTTTTGTGTATGATGTTATTTCTAGTGCAAGAGGTCCTAACTTAATCGTGGTCAGTCAAGAGTTCTTTTTCAGGAACAAGACTAGGGTATGCAATTCAGATAATATGTATTTAGGGTTGCAGTAAGGATTTGTACTTTTCAATTAGGGTTTGGTGCGGTATATTGAGGTTTATAGCACAATTCATAATCTTCTGATCTTAGAAGCACTTTCTTGCTCAATTGGTTTATAATGAGGATTTGTCAGTACTTAAGTGGCCAGGTTCAGATAGTTTCGTTGCTTTGATTCCATTCATCAGAAGCTGATTCAAGGATTGTGATGTGATTCATGATTTATGGCGGCCAGGTGCAATCTCGAGGTTTTAAGTGTGGTGGCACATTACGAAACCCATTTCAAACCAATCCAATTTCCATCCACCTTGCCAATTACCCATTTTTAGTTATCCATTTAAAACCATTCATTTCTTTTATCCACATCCAATGTCATCCATGTTCAAATCCCACGGCATACTCACATGTTTTTAGAGATACATTGTCATTATCATGCCTTCTTATCATTAATTATCTACAAAGATAAAAAGAGAATTCAAAGTCAAAATTACCAAAAGCCCATCTCTCTACACTCTCCAAAGCCAAAGATGAAGCCGCTCGTCTCGTCGCGCGCGATTTTCGACTCAAAGCCTCCGAATATAGATCCCAAGCTGCAAGGATTCGGGAAATTCTTGAGACTGTAGGTTTGGCGCAGGAGAGTTTGCCATCTAGTGTGGTCGCGTCTGCGCAGGTTCTTGCGAATGTGTCTAACTTGTTGAATATCAGAGATACTAAACTTAGTAGTTATCTTGTGGCAATGGGTGATATTTCCCTGAGGAAGATTGGTGTGGAGGAAAAAGGGCTAAAGTGAAGAAAGAGTCGAAGTTTCTTCTCGATTATACTAGAAAGGCTTTATCCAGGCTAAATTATGTGAAAAGGCAATGCTCAACCATACAGGCTATACACCAGAGGTCAGCCACAGTGTTCTGGTTGAAATGGCTGAGCATAGGAAGGAGCTGGAAAAGAAAACTGAGCCCATCCTTGATACTCTTAGGAGCTACCAAGATTTGCCTCCGGATAAAGCTCTGGCTGCATTAGCAATTGGAAAATAAAGGCAGTTTGCTGCTGCTGAAAAACATCTTGAAGATGTATTGCAAACAACTCTTTCAAATTCAGGGTGAATATATTAAAGTAATGTCATAGTATATTTTCTGGGTTTGGTTTGAAGTTTATGTTTTTATACCAGGGTAAAAATGTATGTGTACAACAATTATATATTGGAGCTTCGGATGACGATGAAGGGATTCAAAGACAATTGATAGTCGTTGAACACTCATACATTTTGTATAAACAATTGTGTGTAAAAGTTGTTTGTTTTCAAGACAAAAGCAAAAAAAAAGAAGAAAAGCTAAAATTACAGCTTGCTTTTCACAACCGTATGCTTATTACGGTTCTTGCCGCCACTCCATATGCTGAAACCATGCTATGTTTTCTACTAACACCCCAGCTGCAATTCGTACACAAGTTACAACAAAACATGCACCGTAAACCACGCCAATAGCTACTCGTTCCTAGCCTCGTTTCAACCATGGCCACGTTGCAAACTCACACAGTTCCAGCACAAACCTACAAGAAAGAGCATACAACCAGCAACAGAGGCCTCATGAGTCCCGTATGATATCAAAGCCGCGATTTGCACACGAAAAATCGTGATACCGTTTTGGGCACAGGGAGCAAAAGAGTAAGAAACGAAAACAGATGGAAAATACAGCAGCATGACAATTGAAATGGTGGTAAGAGTACATACTGCGTGATTCGCCACATACATCCGGTATTCACAACGCACAACACCGGAAAATAACATATGGCTTTCCTTCTGTTTCTAGGAGCGAGTTCAGACCTGCAGGAGAAAACCAATCACGGTTCATTAACAGTCACATGATAACTTTGTTTTAAAGTTGTTATATACTTGCAAACAGTCCCACACCACCACGGCGCGCCAACGTCCTGCGACAATTCACGGACCCACAACCATAACCTGTACATACCATAATAAACTTTATAAAGAAACACACAACAAAGGTTATCATATCATACATCACACAAATTCAAAAAAATAATAAAGGAGGAAAAGTGTTAAATGAAGGCAGTAAATCGTTCTTACATGATATGAGCCATGGAGCATATGTACGAAGAGGATTCTGAATTCTGAATTTACAATTTCGCAAACCCACAGACCCTGTGCATCATACACACCAATACATCACAACACATACCCTACAAAGAAAAACCAATAAAAAAACTTCAAAACAGATACTGCTGCACACCAGCCTGCTGCACCAAACCAGCTGCCACACAAATACCACACCAGACAACTCTGCAGCCGGCTACAATACTCTGCACACACTACACTGCTATTACTCCTCCCACACTAGACAAAACAACCTGCCACAAGCAAAATGGCCAGCTGCAAACCGTACCGCCAGACAACTACTCTGCACAAACAGCAAACCATGAGAACTTTGTCCAAATCGCACCATAAAACAAACACACACACAACAAAGCCTGGGAAAATATACACAAAAAACCAAAATGACTAACCTTCTTCAAATTTCTTCCAGACTTTCTTCCTCATATAACTTCAACAAAACTTTTTCTTTCCATTCAACTCTAACACAACAAAGAAATCACAATACAAAAACAGCCAACCCACAACATCTTCTCCAAAACCTATGTCAATTTTTGAACAACAATCGACACGAACTCATAATCTTCATCGCAATATCCACTCAAACAACTCATGATTCACCTCCAACCTTCAACTAGTCTTCCTATTTCCTTCAAACAAACCTGCAACTCTCTTTTCTCTGAAATCTTCAGTACTCCTCGTCAAACAACTTCATCATTTTCACTTCGCCGTTCACAAATGAAACAACCTCCATACATTCCAAGCTACCACGCACCATATAACTCCCTTTGTCACCACCATCTGTACTAGCCATGCGTATTTCTGCTACAAACAACGAAATTATCAGCATGATGCAATTCATGTACACCCTGCACTAACAAGCTACGTGTTGCCATTACAAAACCAAATCCAAACCTATTAAAGTGTGTGAAAAATAGGGAACGGAGGCGAAGAAAATACCGGCGGATTGAAGGAAGTGAGCAAGAACAAATCGAAAACAGAAATAAGAAGGTGAGAGGAATCCCTTGTGGCGTACCCTGTTGCGTGTGATTCATTCTGAGGATGAGGCTTTGATTTGTTTCGAAACCATGTCATTAACAATACGTTTCTGGACCTCATCCTCTTCCTAATTCCTTTTCAACTTAAGAGAGGATGTTAATGTGTTCTTCAATCTGGAGTTTTTACCTTTTTATTTTTCTGTGTGTTGTGTTTTGATGGGTTGGTCTTTTGAAGCCCACTGAGCTTCAGCCTGAACCTCCTTTCCTCTTCTCTTTTCGCAAACTCACAGTCCGATTTCTCTCCTTCAATGAACTCACTTCACCCTCAACCTTCAAAGCTTCTTCTGCAGAAACCATTCACCCTCCGCGACCTCCTCCTTCGAGTCATTTCAAAATCACCTTTGTCATTCTCGAACCAAACCGAAACCTTCCATTAAATCCTCAATCTTTATCAATGTTTCAAAACCAACAATCAAACTAAAACCCAGAAAGACAACATCATCTTCATCACTTCAAATCAATCCCCAAATCGAACCCACAATAACTATTAACCCTCTCCTTCTCCAATCCACTCCGCACCTTCCTCGAGAAACCATCAACCGCAATAACATCCGATTTTCGCTACCCACCGGCGATGAACCTTCAACCACGAATAAACAACCCAATCGAATCAGAAGCAAGTATAAGCTGAGAAACCAATCAAGAACGAAACAAATCAAACCTGAAGTCATGCTATTCATGGTGAAAAGGAACCGGCGCGATCAAAAGAAGGAGACGGAGATGGTCACCGTGAGAAGCTGATCAAGGCAAGGTCGAGAGGTAGCGGCGGAGGTTTCGAATGAAGAAATCTTGGATCCACGCTTTTGTTCGTTTTCTGGGTTTAACTTTCATGAACTCTGTTATTTCTTTATTTTCAATTAATCTTTTTTTGTTGTGTTTGTAAATTATTTTAATAAACTATTTTGTCTATTTTATATATATATATATATATATATATATATATATATATATATATATATATATATATATATATATATATATATATATATATATATATATATATATATATATATATATATATATATATAGTTTATATTATCATTATTATTATTTTTAAAAAAAATTCCAGTTTGTATATATTATATATTTTATATATTAGTTTGAAAATAGATAGTTATGTATATATATTTATTTTCATTTCAATTCCTTTTAGAAAATCTTACACTTTTATATATATTTTAGAGATAGATTTCATTTCGCATTTGTTACTGGGCTTTTCAGCCTATTGTCCTCGTTTTTAGGTCGATGAAGAAATTTCCTTCGATTCTCTATCAAATTATCGATGAAAAATGAAGGATTCGAGACCGATTTTTTCTCCTCTTTCTCATTTTCAACTTTATGTCACCTTTCGACTTTTATTTCATTTGTTGTATTTTTTTGGCCGATGACGAAAGTTCCATAAATCGATTGCTAAGTCAATATATTGATAAGTATCGTTGGATCTGAGGCCACCTCCTTTCTTTCTTCATTTCTTGTCACGATTTGATTCATTGACGCTATCAAACCATCTTCAATAAAGGAATCGAGTTATATTCGTTTTGAATTAAAAAAAGAGGATTAAGTGTAGACTTTCTCCCTCTCCGAGTGTCGAGATGCTCATTGTAGTGTGGGTGGTTTTGACACTCGTCTTTCAATGCGAAGACGCTCGTATTCTTCGCACTCATCCATATCCTTCTCTCCTAAAACCTCGGCTTCGCACCGAGTACATTTTCAAACCATTTTTCTCCTAAAACCTCGGCCCCGCGCCGAGTGCATTTTCAAAATCCCTTTCAATAAAGAATCAACTTCTCTTTGTGTTGGACTAAAGAGAAAGGATTAAGTGTAAACTTCTTCCTTTCCGAGTGTCGAGATGCTCACTGTAGTGTGGGTGGTTTAGACACTCGTCTTTCAATACGAAGACGCGCCTTTATCCACCACCTCTCGCTTTCACAACTTCCTTCCACAATTTTCACACCTAAAACCTCGGTCCTGTACCGAGTGCATTTTCAAATCTTTTCATAACAAAAACTTGAATGGTCGTGGAGTGGTTAGGCGTAGGCCTTCTCCTATCCCGAGTGCTGACGTTTACCGTAGGGTTCTCTGTCGCAAAGCACTTACCATTCAAAACCAAAAACATCTTTAATAAGAGAACGAAGTTCTCTTTGCATTGAATTAAAGAGAGAGGATTGGGTGTAGACCTCTTCTTCTTCGAGCGTTGGGATGCCCACTGTAGTGAGGGTGGTTTCGATGCTCGTCTTTCAATACGAAGACGCCTTGTTCGCCACACCCTTTTATAACAAAAACTTTGAGATAAAGAATTGGGTACTACCCGTAGGGGTTACTATCCGAGGACCTATCTCGCCCCTAAAAAACAATCCAATCAATCAAACGTGACTTCTTGCCTCGTGTGGCGAAAACTAATCAATCCTTCAAAAAGGATATGTTACGTCCGTTCTACCGCAAACAGGTAATGCCTAAGTCTCCAACGAGCGAGCAGTAAAACACCTAACTGCTAGAATGCGCACGATAGCATCATCCATAAAAAACATCAACACACTGTTAGCACGAACTACGTTTGCTCTGATTTCTCATGTCAGATGATAATACGTAGGCACAAGACGGCGATGTCTTGGCGAGCTCCCTTTTTCACCTTTCACCCGTAGTTGGCCGAACTACGGCTGCTCTGATTTCTCATACCAGATGAGAATACGTAGGCACAAGACGGCGATGTCTTGGCGAGCACAATTCCCCCCATATCTGTAGTTCCCCGAACTACGTCGACTCTGACTTTCTCATATCTTTTGAGAATACGTAGGCCTAGGACCGCGAAGTCCTACCGAGTCTGTTCTTTCTCTTTTCTTCCCCGTTATGCCTCTCTTTCCCCGTTTCTAAGCCCTTCTCTCTATATTTTAGAATACTCTTTATAGCATAATATTTAAGCAAATAAATTCACACATCGACAAACAAAAGGTTCCCATCGAGTACGATGGATGCGAGGGGTGCTAATACCTTCCCTTCGCATAACCGGCTTCCGAACCCGTTCTTGGTCGCGAGACCATCTTATCCATTTCTTTCTTAAGGTTTTCTCGATATTTTCCTTTCCCCTCATGGGATAAATAAAGTTCGGTGGCGACTCTTTTGTCTATCTTTTTCGCCTTCCTGTCGTTGCGCGACGCATTTTTTCGAGTAGCGACACTCACCAAGATATCACATCTTGTTTCTGCACATCTTGACTAAAAAGAATCAAAGCATTCGTAGTTCCCCTCACTAAGGATAAACAAAGTTTGTTGGTTGGTTTTAGGAGAAGAGACAAGTTGTCATCTTAAGGAGAATAATAAACTTAAACCACCACGAACATGTGGAAGATGGATCTTTGCTTCACATTAAGATAAGGGCTCCAACTTAGATATAAAATCGACGAGTATGCGACAATACCGCTCTCAAGTTGAAAATAAATCAACATCTTTCTCAACTATGTCATGGGGTAGGAGAATTACATTTAAACAAGGGATTGTCGCGATGAGAATCAGATGTCAAATTATTAATTAATTTGAATCTTAATTCATTTAGCTCACCACCGGTCTCTAATTTGTCCAAAGGAAGGGAAAAAGATCGAATTACCCACAATGCAATGCAAATGCAAAAGCTAGAGAGTTTAGGTTCGGGGGTTGGTTAAACTTAGGGAAGGTGCTAGCATCCTAAGTTTCTGTAGTACTCTACAGGAACCTCTTGTTTTATATTGTTTATTTCTAAAGGTTATCTGCTTAAGGATGAAAGAACTAGTGGCTTATTTTAAGTATACTCTCCAAGACGTTGCATCTTGTGCCTACATATCCTGACGGAAATGAAATCAAAGTATTTGTAGTTCCCCTAAAGGGTTTGAGGAATTCTTTGACTGTGGTCAAAGTTCCAACGGGATAAGGGTAGTTGGTTGATTGGTTCTAGGAGAAAAGACGAGTTGTCATCTCGAGGGATATTACTTGACTTAACCACCACAATTTGTAGGAAAATAGTCTTTGCATCGTCTTAAGAGAAGGGTTCAAACACTCGGAATTTAATCGAAATGTACGCCACTATCTCTCTTAAACGGAAAAGTCCCTACATATTGATTGTATTGTTATGGGGCACGAGAATTACACCTCGACGGTCAAGATGACTAACATCTTATTCTCTAATTGTTTGAATAGTTTAATTTGAGTTGAATATGGTTTCTTTCTATGTTGTAGAGATAAAAGACAAAGATCCTCCTTGCGGGGTAGGATCTAAACTTAAGAGATCAACTTGAATGGGATCAAGGATCAAATGGAGATTATGATGCAAATGAGATGTATACGCGCAAGTTTTACATTACGCGCAGATTCTTCCTTTGGACGTTATGCAAAATGCGGAAAAATAGATACGGTAAAAGTAAATTGCGGATGAAGTAAAACATACAAACGCATGAAAGCGCTAAAACATACAAGTGAGTGAAAGTGAATATGTGAATGAATCGGAGCGGAGACCTAAACGTGCACGGTTGATTTTAAGCGACCTTGATTAATTTTAGGCTAGAATGATTTTAAAAGGTTGAGTTAATTTTATGAGGAATTATATTATTGGTGAAATTAGATTAGATGTATAAGATTTTGATGGAAATGATTTTTTATAATAAATAAGAATTTCAATAAAAATAAATTGTAGTAATTTTTATTAATTATCAAAAACAAGTCAATTTTATGAAATAGGTTCTTTTAAATAAAATAGCTTTAGTTGTTATTACTAAAATTAATATAGATTTTTTGTGAATAATACAAGTTATTAGGAAAAGGTTTATTATCAAATATATGGTTTTGTTAAATTGAAAGAAACAGATTTTTGGATAAATTATATTATTGTGAAATAAAAGTTATTAAGTTGATCAGGTGAATTGAATTGTTAGATAAAAATGATTTAAGTAGAGAAAGCTAATTAGTTAAATGAGGTTAAATAAATGGGCTATTAATTATAAAAATAGATTAAAAAATATTAGTATTAATTAATTAAGAGGTAATTAAATATTAAATTAAAAGGTTGTTAAGATTAAAAGATTATTGACTAATCAAATTAATTAGGGTTGATTAGGGGATTAAATGGAGATTAGGGGGCGAGGGATTAGGTGATACGCTGGTATAGGGCTTACGGTGGGTGTGCGACATGAGAGTCGTTGGATTAGATCCGTTGGACATTCGTGGGTTGTATGTGTGAGGGTACATTGTATGCGTGTGTGCACATACATGTGATTATATTACATTAAAATACAAAACAAAACCAATAAAAAAAGAAAACAAGCAAACCCTAATCCCCCCGGTCCCTCTTCGTTGCACCATGAGCCTCACTCTGCGACCTCCTCGTCTTCATCCTTCTTGCTCCGTGATTTCACCGTCTTCGTCTTTTTTTGCTTCGCGATTTCATCGTTAACCTGCAACTCAAAAGAGATCAACATGCAAAGTGATTCGAAAAATAAACTTTTACCCAAAAATAGGAGTCGGCGGCGACTAGTTGGCGGCGGCGGTGAAACAATGATGTAGTTCATGGATTCGCTTCTTCGAGTGGCGATGATGAATTTGAAAGAACTCTGAGCGTCTACGGTGATGAGGCTTTTCAGTTTGAGCTCCAAGTGTGACTATCTCTTGGTAGGGATGACGGTCTTTTTTTCAATTTTTCACTTGTGGGTTTCCTTCATCCTTTTATAAGTGAAATTGATGGGCCTCCATTGAAATCTGCTTTTAAGGGTTTCCTATTTTGATGATTCTCTATCGGATCCGCTTGATGAATTTGGGAGACACCATTTAATTCTCTCCTTGTTTCGTCTGATTATGTCGAAAAAGTGTTGGCTCCGGTTTTGGGAAGTTTTGAATCCTTCCTTTTTCGTATTAATTCGTCACTATTCACTATTGGCATTGTAAATTGGTCCATTCTATTGCGCTACTGAAAATAGAAACTCTGAGTTCAGATGCTGCCTTATCTGATGCCGTCGAGAAAGGGTTCCGAACTCGACGATGATGTCGTAACGGTCTGAGCCAAGGGCTTGCGATTGTTGTTGCCTAAGATATACTTGTCCTTAAATTGTTCGATGCTCAGTAGGAAGCTGGTAACGGCTTTTGTTGCTCTTCCGGCCGCTCGAACGTATGCCCAATGATGAATTGAACTGAGGGCTTGAACTTCCTTCACTCTATTCTGAGCTTTCAACTGGCTTATACTGGTTATGAACACGCTTGGGTTTGGCTTAATTGTGCTTCCTTCTACAATCCGTTATAACTCCATTTTTTTGTATTCTGCGGGGACATGGTTGTTTCGGACTTACTTCTCGAGTTATGTTGACATTTCTCTTCTTTTGTAGGACAAACTCTTGGAGTACATATATTACTGGCTCTGATGCCGCTGAGACAGAGCTCCAAAACTCAGTTATGATGACTTATGTCTGAACCGGGAAGCTTCAAGATTACAGTTGCCTTCCATTTGCTAATTGCTTATGCTATCTTGTCCAAAATTGTTCGATGTTTGGTAGGAAGCTGGTGACGGCTTCCGTTGCTCTTCCGGCCGCTTGAGTTCTTGCCCAATGATGAATGAGCTTCAAAATTATGAGGGCTGGACTTTGTTCAAACCTTTCTTTTGATTCTATGCAGTCTAGTTTTGTTATATCAATTCCTACTATCAGGTTCGTTTTGCAGGTGAAGACGTATTGGTCGATGTGAGTGGTGTCGTTGATTTGAAGTTCTATTCATTGTAATTACTAGCAAAATCCGTATCCCGTCTGATCTCAAATAATCCGTTCCCATGGACTATCATGGTTCTAAGGTTACCTTCAGTATTGTCATCCTCATCCACCTTTTGCAATTTCCTCATGATTTCATGTGATAGGGTATAAGCTGCTGATGTATGTGCTTTCTGGTTTCAAACAAGAACAGGCAACGCCGGTGTTGTTCGTGTTGGCTGGCGTCCCATATGCGATCTCGCAAAGAGGATGTTTGAGGTATCTCGAAGCTGTTCTCGGCTGTTCCATTTGCCGCGGACTATCTTCTTCTTTTCATTTGATAGCTGGTGCACACATAGTTTGTAGAAAGTCTTCAAATTGTGAATGAGGAGACACCTTAGGGAATGCACTTGAATGTATCTTATAAAGGCCTTGTAATATGAAACGTAGCCTAGATATTTATTTTTCCTTGTAATGAACTTCTACTTTTATGAAATAAATTATACCCTTTCTTGGAATTTAAGTTATAAATCTTGAAGTGTGATTTAATATTTGATACTCATGACGAACATTGAGCTTTCAATGAGGTTGGAAATCAATTGGCACCATAGAAATGTGAGGGCTCAAACCATTCGTACGAACATTTGGGGATTGACCCATGATCCTGATAGTTTGTAACAATTATTAACTTTGCGACAATTAAAATTTAGGAATTGGAATCATGTCGTATATGGATTTGAATATTTTAACACAGGTCTACCATGTCCTTAAGAGATCGTCTTAGAGTATTCCCATTGTGATAATGAATGTTATCTCCACTCGAGGTCACTGTATCTGCGCAAGTCGGTTAGCCACAGTAAACATGCACACAAAAGTACAAAATAAAACGCACAAGAAAATAAACAAAGAGGTGGGCTCTTAAGGTCAAAAATTAGGGTGTGACAGATGCCCCTATTTAAGTTTCTTTTATTCGGAGATGTGGAGATTGAAATCCTCGTCTCGACGAGATAGGAGGGACTTAAATACAAACTTTGCACGAATTTTTTGCCCTAAGAAGCCACCGAATGCATATGATATGAGATGATTTGAAATGCAAGACAAACGGTCCTGTGGAGACGAAAAGCCACAGGGGTAAAACTAGACACAGCACGCAAGAAACACAGGAACAACGAAAACAGGCAGGCTCAACAAAGCGAGACCCAACAGGGAAAGGAAACAACCAGCGATGGGGGATCTCCAAGAGTATCAGCGTATAGCACACACACACCTAGAATATGGCGATTTAAACGACAGGCGAGAAACTGTAATTGAAGGATAATCTACTATCAACATAGGGTAGTCCAGACAACGGTAATAACCAAAATGAACTTTCTTGATCGAAACACAATTTAGCTTCTTAATTGAGTATTCCATTTGAAAAGAGTAGAAAAAGAATAAAACTCCCCAAGCGTCATGGTCTGGATGCCATGAGCTGGTCTCAGTTTCTTGAAATAAACCTCCCCGAGCGTCATGGTCTGGATGCCATGAGCTGGTCTCAGTTTCTTGAAATAAACCTCTCCGGACCGTCATGGTCTGGATGCCATGAGCTGATCTCAGTTTCTTGAAATAAACCTCCCCGAGCGTCATGGTCTGGATGCCATGAGCTGGTCTCAGTTTCTTGAAATAAACCTCCCCGAGCGTCATGGTCTGGATGCCATGAGCTGGTCTCAGTTTCTACCTGAAATGATGAAAACTCATGAGAGCATCTTCACAGGGGATTAAAATATCATTGTAGATTGTAGAACTTTAGTGGTAAATCTAAAATATTGGAGATCGTAAACTTCACTGGGGATCTTCAGGAAATATGTGAGCCGGTTGATTTGCAAATATGTCTTCTCAAATAAAGAGATCAATTGTAATAAACCTCGCCGAAAGTATTACAAGATTACTTTTCCAACAATAATATTACAAGATTGCCGAAGACAACAAATACTTATTTTACAAGTAATCTTGTAATCTTGTAATATTGTTGGAAAAGATCCTCTTGGGGAGCCGAAAGTGCAAAATAAATGCACGTTTAATCCGGGCTCAAAAGTCTGGAGATATCCTAAAATTGTGATTGTCAGGGACCGAAGTTCAATTCAGGAAATAACTGAAGAGAAACTGTCAAGCAAGACTCGACCATTGAGGTATGAGCTCAAATGGGATTCAACTAAAACAACCGTCTTCCACGAGGATCGAACTCAGTGGGGAATTAGAAATATTATGCTCTTTCTGCCTAGGGCTGACAATTCTACTTGGGAGGAAAAGACAAACCCAGTCACTTGGGGATGACCACAGCCAAAGTGACAAAGCAAACAAACACAAAGATGCAAAATGCACATGCTATGCTATCTATCTATATGCTATGTGTATGCTAGCAAAACCAACAGGGGCGAAATAAACGCCCCGAACAGAACAACACTCGAGCTAAATCTCCACAGATCAGTCACCTCCTGAAGAAGATATGCTTGAACGAACTGACGGTCCTCATCCCTGGATAAAATAAGTATTTGTTGTCTTCGGCGAAGTCTTCATCTGTCTCGTACGGGAGGTATGATGATCTCTTTTTTTTTTTTTTTTGCATCTCCATGGATGAAATAAACATCCACGAACATCCTTTTGTTATTCATATATCAAGTAAAACACAAAGTATTGGAAAAGGTTTTAAATTTGTTCTGGAATTTGCCATCATAATAAAATACTTAACACGCAACAAATGAGAAAAAAACTTTATTCATTAAATGGTAGTCAGTAGAACGACACACTCCAGTATTACAATGTTGGAAAAAGAAAATGGGTGATTACATTAAGGGAATAATAACTCGTTTTTCCTAAGTCGACTGGAACTTCCTAAGTCTTAAGCAAAATACTTCTTGACAGCGTCCACATTTACTGGGCGAGTGATCTCTTCTCCGTCCATTGTTGCTAACATCAAAGCACCTCCTGAAAAAACTTTTTTCACCATGTACAGTTCGTCAGTTCGGAGCCCATTTTCCTCTGACATTAGCGAGGAAAGACTGAATCTTCTTGAGTACAAGGTCGCCTTCCTTGAATTTGCAGGGTCGAACCTTCTTGTCAAATGCTCTCTTCATCCTCTGCTGGTACAACTGCCCATGGCATAGTGCCGTCATTCACTTTTCCTCAATTAGGTTCAACTGATCATATCTGTTCTAGCACTATTCAGCTTCTGATAACTTTGCTTCCATCAGAATTCTCATAGAGGGAATCTCAACCTCTATCGGGAGTACAACTTCCATACCATAGACAAGTGAAAAGGGAGTTGCCCCAGTTGATGTGCGCACCGAAGTACGGTACCCATGTAGAGTAAACGGGAGCATCTCATGCCAATCTTTGTACGTGACAACCATCTTCTGAATTATCTTCTTGATATTCTTGTTAGCGGCTTTAACAGCCCCGTTCATCTTTGGTCTATAAGGAGAAGAATTATGATGCTCAATCTTGAATTCTTCGCACAATTCCTTCATCATTCTATTGTTCAAATTGGACCAATTATCTGTAATAATCTTGTTCGGCACGCCGTATCTGCAGATGAGCTGATTCTTGATAAACTTAACAACCACATGGCGAGTTACATTAGCATAGGAAGTTGCTTCGACCCATTTAGTGAAGTAGTCAATTGCTACTAAGATGAATCGGTGTCCATTAGATGCTCTCGGTTCTATCATTCCAATCATATCGATGCCCCACATGGAGAACGTCCACGGAGATAAGATAACATTCAGGAAAGTTGGAGACACATGAATCTTATCTGCGTAGATATGACACTTGTGACATTTCTTAGCAAACTTGTAACAGTCGGATTCCATCGTGATCCAATAATAACCAGCCCTCAATAGTTTCTTAGCCATAGCATGTCCATTGGTATGAGTACCGAAGGACCCTTCGTGAATTTCCGTCATTAACATGTCTGTTTCCTGCTTGTCGACACATCTTAGCAAGACCATGTCAAAGTTCTGCTTGTACAGTACGTTATTACTCAGGAGAAAATTACCGGCCAATCTTCTCAATGTCTTCCTATCTTTGTTGGAAGCTCCTAGAGGATACTTTTGTTTTCTGAGGAACACTTCAATATCATGATACCAGGGTTGATCATCTTCAGTATCTTCAATGGCAAAGATGTAGGCAGGTCTGTCTAAACGTCTTACTTCGATCCGAGGACACACATTCCGAGAGTTTACCACAACCATGGAGGCCAAAGTTTCCAATGCATCTTCCATCCTATTCTCGTCATGAGGAATATGGTGAAAATCGACTCTGTCAAATAAAGGTAATAACCTTCTTGCATAATCTCTGTATGGGATTAGATTATCCTGTCGAGTTACCCACTCTCCTGTGATTTGGTAGATTACTACAGCAGAATCACCAAACACATCCAAATTCTTAATCCTTAAATCCACTGCCTCCTCAAGGCCCATGATACATGCTTCGTACTCGGCTTTGTGCAAGTTTCTTGTCGAATACTGCACTACACCTAGGGCATAACATAACTTCTAAACTTTTCCTCTGGCACCTATGAATAAAATCCAGCAGGTTTTCATCCCCTTTCGGGAAAGCCAACTTGTGGTGTTCCTCATCAACCTCCATTGGAGACTCTTGGGAGATTTCTACCACATTCACCCCCATGTTGACATCCTCAGTGATGTCTAAGTTTTGAAATGCTAATCGAAGGCCCTCAACAGCCTTATCCATTCTTACAAAACTCTTAGCGGTTTCTTTTGTTACCAGCATCAATCTGGAGTCTTCCATAACTCCCATTTCGAGATCCTCAGTGATCTTCATGTCGATGCTCTCAGTAGCCTCACTTGCCAAGTTGTTCATCAATTCCTAGTTCAAGTTATTATTAATGTGTAACATTATAGCACCATCGATGAAGTCCTCAGTGACTTCGACCATGTGAACTTCTTTCGGCTCTGTATAGTGAGCATCAGTTGCTTTCACTATTTCGACATCTAGGTTCATCTGACCCTTTGCCCTCTCACCAAACTTCAATCTTCCCTCCTGAATTGCATTCTGCACTAGATCCCTGGGGAAATATTTTACCCTAAGACTCTCATTATTAGAAATTTCCTCTGCCTCAATCAGATATCTAGCCACGTGTTTGACAGTAGACTCAGTAGAGTCTTCTGAGAACTTAGTGAATTTAGGGACCTTAGTCCTCGGAGGTAACTTCGACTGGAGTATATATTCAACCAAAGGCGACGTATAGTTTGGCCTTCGCAAGCCAAGATTTACTCCATTTTGTGCCATAATCCTTTCGACCATGGCAACCAAGTTGTTATCTGCGGCTGCATTATTACGCCGGACTTGTTATACGACATTATCTGCATTTTGGTTTTTGTTAACCATCACTACCCTTGGAGGTTCCTCTCTGGGAACTTGGAACTGATTTCTAAGAGGTTCGACTATCCCATGATTGACATTATTTTCCTGGGGCACGTTCCCTGGGTGTTGTTGGGCTTGGTTAATAGTGAGGTTTTCTTCAAAGGTTAATCCCTGGTTTTCTCTCCCATGTTCTCTTTGTGGGTGTCGAGGAGGATTTGGTACCCCAAAGAAATCAACTAAACGCGTCATTTACGCTGCCAGTTGTTGGTTAGTTTGGGTAGTGTTTTGGATAAGGGGATGAAATATTTCTCCCATAGTTTGGGACATCATTTATACCATCTGGTGATTACTTTCATCCATTTGTTGCCTCAAATAAGAGGCAGAACCAATTGTTAGGTTCTGTGTTGGGATAGAGTATCCTACGTTTTGGTTGTTTCGACCCACACTCATTCCAGATGCTGACCCTTGTAATGGTGAAGTTATCACTTGTTCTGTGTGTACAGGAGGGGCGTTATGGAGGCTAGTCATTACTGATGTTGGCATATCATATGGTGGGTCTCGCGGCAAAGGCATCGAAAACCCTGGTAGGGGAATATTCCTATACGTATAAGTTCCTACTAGAGGTGGGGTATATGGAGGGCCCCTTAGCCCAATGTAAGTTAAAATTGGTTGCGTATGAGTAATCGAATTCGTAGGCATCAAAGTCCCCATAGTCAGAATCGCTTTAGAAACAGGAAAAGAACCCGTTTGCCCTTCCATCGAAGATGGCACGGAAGGCTCCGTGTTATCGTTACAATTGTATGGATCCTGAGGAGTGTTTGGCTTATTTGTATTCGACGCCATTCTCCTGGTATATCCTTTCTTAGTTCGAGTTTCGTTATTAGTGGTTATCTTACCACTTCTTAACTGCATACAATGAAAACTTTACGCAAAGGTTTCTAAAATAAATATTTTTTTAACAAGAAACTCTTATTAGCACTGTCCCACTAGGCGTGCCAATTTGTTCGTCGTGAAATTTGGAGAACAACCACTGGTCTAACAAATCTTAAAGACTCGTTTTAACTTGTAGAATCGACCACACTAAATCATAGGACATAGCTAATCTGAGGTTAAAATCAAATGAAACCTAAAAGAGAGGGATAGATACTTTGATAGTATTGAAAACAATTAAAAGGTTTTGGCAGTAAAGCGAGTAGAAAATGAAAGCAATTTGGGGCGAAAAAGATAGCAACTCAAAGTAAAAGGTAAAGACCAGATAATATAACTTGCATAAAAGCAGTAAAGTAAAGGAAGATTCTTATGAAAGGAAAGAAGAACTTTAATGCATTACAATAAAAGATGGTGTTTCCACACGTACATTCTCAGTTATAACTCTTTTCTCACTTTGACTTGGATACTTTGAGTAATTTTCTGAGTGACTTGTACAAAATGAACACACCAAAAATCCTAAAATGAGCCACTATTTATAACCAGTTGAAATAACTGCTCCTAATGACTCAATGGACTAGATTAAAACAAATGTCACTCTACATGCTTTAATTACTTGAAACAGTGCCACGTGCCTCTCTCTCTATTGGCAAAAAATAATTGTATTTCCCTCCAGAATTCGAATTCAAACTTCGACGGTTCTTGCCTGTCGAATCGTCCGTCTTCTGGTCGAAATCCTTGCAGCCTAACCATAGTCGAAAACATTGTCTTTAACTCAAAACCTAACATTTCCACCTGGGCATCGAAATTCAAGGCTAACCGTTACCACTAACATCTTTAGGGATGAACATAGCCATTAACTACCATATCTCATAGATCTACATCATGACCAAGGAAAAAAAATTCTATTCTATCTTTCCAGTAATCAAATATTTCTCTATCAAAGACTAGAGGTTTTGCAATATACTGGTCTCTATCAGCGGGTGCAGCTAGTGGATGGACTATTTCCATTGTGTTTCACAACCTGAATCTTTATCTGACACAGTGAAGTTTTTTATATGCATTCAATACCAGAACCGGAGTTGTGGTGTCAATTGAAGGTGAAACAAGAACAAAATTAAATGAACACAAATATTTTTATCTTGATTTACTATTAACGAAGTTAGTCCAGTCTATCCGACAAGGTGATTTCGCCTTATCAACAAAAACTTAATCCACTATAATCAAATGATTACAGACACACAAAGACAACCCGTTAATGTCTTCTTGAAAATCCTGACTAAATCTTAGTCTTTCAAGGAATACAAACTCAATGAATGAGATACAAGAAATGTGTTTACAAGATTGCTTCTAAGAAAGTGGATTACACAAATTTCAATACAATGAATTTATCACACAAAAATGAGCAAAAACTCTATGTGTATTTTCATTCTATATTCACAAAAATAATATTCAGTTCAGCAAAAGCATTGTGCGATATAGGATAAATGTCCAAAGAAGCATTTTTTCAATTCTTCCAAGTCTTCCTTATATAAGAAAGGAAAGAACCGTTGAAAAGTGTGGATGGAAGCCTTCACAAATGAGTTTTCATGCATAACAGTTTGCAATGGATGAAGACAAAATGGTACAAAAGTGCAACCCTTATTCCACAAAATCAGAGTAGTGGGATGAATATTTGATGTTATCTTGAATATTCAGAGGCTTCTGATAAGTTGGTGATGAAGCATGCATAAGAGAAGAATAAGAATCTGGTTGAGAGAAACTTTAGAACCTTTGATCTTCAGAGTCTTGATCAAGTTCCTTAAAACTTGGTCTTCAGAGTCTGGTGACATAGTTCAGAGTTGTGTGAGAGCAGGGCTTCAGAGCATATCAGCGTCAGAAGCATCATAATTGTAAAGCTTTGGATGATCGTATAGTCAAAAGCGTTGAAGTACATAATTCAGAGCTTGAATATCTTGTAAACCATGTATTTCAGAGTCAAAGTGCACTAGTTTCAGAATCTGATGACATCACATGTCATTCATTCAAAGTCAAAACTTGCGTCTACCATCTGCGCACTAAACAAATTGATTATGGTACACAATTATTCTCTGAAATACTATATATTGTTATCATTAAAACATAAGCCCAGATGCAGAAGGAAATCTTATTTTAACAATCTTCCCTTTTTTGAAGATGACAAAACCATATATTTTGATGAACAAGTTTTACAAGATTTAATCACATAAAAAGTATTAGAGCGAGGTTTGTAAGCTTCCCCCTAAATTCTATGCTATTAAAATTATTTTTCACAAAATAAAACAAAATGTCACAAATAACAAAAAGATGAGAAGAATCTCTAGAACACATAAAAACTAAATATATAGTTTCCATTTTTGCAAACCTGCTAAAATTTTGTCATTCATTATTTTCTTTTTTTGACTTTTGGAATTAAAATTATTGATGTTTTTTGTTTTCCATGCATTCCTTTAAATTCTAAAGAATTTACATTTATTGTGAAAAATGAGAACAATCCGTTAAATTTAATTAATGTTTAAGATTTATTAATTTCATATAAATAACATGTTTTTTTACTTTGTTTTTTATTACAATCAATATTTAAAAGTTACATAAAGAACAATCTTCCTAGAAATAATTTCTATGTTCTATAATTATTAAAATATCATTACAATAGTTGAATTTGTTTTAGAGAGTCATAATCGTAAAACTTGCAAAAATAAAATAAAATAATTACCAAATTTATTGATCAATAAATCAACCAAATTAAAATATAAATAATAATTTCACTTTTTTTAATATTTAGAATCAAATACAAAAGTAGGTGATAAATATATATAAAAATGATATTCCTACACCAAAATCATACACTTACACCGTATTTAACTGTTTATCTATACGGTAAACAGTGAAATATTAATATAATATTATTTTTTTAAATAAAAAATAAAAAAAATATTATTTTAATATTTTATTTTTTATTTTAAATTTTTAAATTAAATGATATTGACATAAAATTGTGTGATTAACCAACTTCATAACTTTATTAACCAACTTTATAAATTGTATTAACCAATTTTATTGATTGTTAAAAATTATTCTTAATATTTGTATGTGTATTAACCAACTTCATAACTTCATTAACAAATTTTTTATATTTCATTAACCAATTTTGATTTATCGCGTACTGTTCATACATTATTCATGTCCTGTTTATACACTATTCATGCACTGTTCACATATTATAAATATTATTTTTATTTATTAAAAAAATAAAAACACTTGAATAGTGTTTGGTGTAAGTATTGAGTGTAAGAGTGGGTATAAGAACAGCTGAAATAAATAATATGTTTTATTTAAAATGGTGTAATGAAACAAAACCAATTTAGATATGACAGGTTATATTAGATGGCACGACTTTGAGAACACGTCTCTATCGTGGATAGCATATTTTAATCTGTTGCTTCCTTTCTAATTTAATCAATAATGCAATTCAATTTCTTCAATTTAAGGCATGGGGCTGCATACACTTTTCTCACATCAATTCTTTTATTCCTAAAAAATGGTGCTCTTTGGTAAGCTTATTACTGAACTTGGTATCAAAACAGCTGCTGAAAAGTTCTATAAATTATTTGCGGAAGAACTTCACGAAGCGCAGGTCCATTGTGAAAGAGTTCATCATACCAAACTCCATGAAGGCGAAGACTGGCATGACACTGATACAGTTAAACACTGGACTTATGTCATAGGTAATTAATTATGTAAGGTTTATGTAAAATATACTTGTTTTTGTTGGTATTAATTTCCCGTGACATGAAAACAGATGGTGAGGTACACACATGCTACGATAGTCTTGAACAAGTTGATGAAGAGAACAAGAAAAACACCTGGAAGCTATTTGGTGGAGATATTGATAAACACTATAAGACCTTTAAGCTCACCCTTCAAGTAATTGATAAGGCTGAAGATGCCACTGCTGTTGCTAAATGGACTGTTGAATATGAGAAAATCAACGAGGATATTCATCCTCCAAATGGATGGATGGACTACATTAGCCAATGCACTAGAGATGTGGATGCTCATCTTTCCAAGGCAAGGGCTTAATTTATAATTATTTAGTGTCATGTTTGTAATATTTGCTTTCTGTTTTCGTTTCTCTCTGTGATTGCTTCAAGTGTTTGACTTAAATTATGTGTTGCAAATCAATAAATGGATATTTCTAAAGGGTATAAAGGATACTCTAATCCTTACTTACATCAAGAAGCGAGAATTCAACAAATTATCTTCCAATACAATTTAAAAGGGAGTTAAACCAAACAAAAAAATTACACCTCTTATGACTTTAAAAAACTAGAGCTGACCAAATTCAAGACATGAATTTAATTGACAAAAGACAATTCTCAAAATTGAAAACTTCACCCTTAAATAGGATAACATTCTTAGTTGTAGATAACTAAATCAGCTCAATAATATCTCTGTCATTCGATTTCTTCCAATCTTAACTATGGAAAATGAAACTTGAGAAATATTTATCTTGACCTCTCTCCTTCCAACTAACCCATTTTCGAATAGCTCCCATATCCTTTTGGTGACCAAGCACTCAAGCAATAAGTGTTCAATAAGTGTTGATTATCTTCATCCACCTGAAAACACAAAATACAACAACTACTATTGACACAATCTCTATCTAAAATGCCTATTATCATACCCCAAATTTTACCCATAGATTCCATAATCATTTACATAGCATCCAACACATTTTAGGTATGTCATTCAAGCATAGCTAACCTTCAAATTATCAAGATTTTATCTTGCATTGTTTCATTGATGAATTAGGGTTTGCATCAAGGAGATTATTGGTTGGTCAGTCAAAGTCTTGGATTGATCATCAATACATCAATTTATCATGATCAAGAGCTTCCCTACATCAACAATCAAGTGTTTTGTGGCCTCATTACAAATTTATCAACTTTCACATTTATCTAGTCCACAAATTAGGGCTTTTGAGCCAAAGTCAACTGCACATCTGACTTTTGACCAAGACATGATCTCAAGCTTTGGGACATGATTCAAGACACTCAAAGATACCTTTGAAGTCCATCCATAGTGTTCAAATAGATCAAGGATTTGATTTCATTGAATAATGCACTTTAGATTTCATTTGATACAAAAGTCAATCACTAATCAAGCCAAATTTGACTTTTGACTTTTTGGTCAAACATGAGTTCCTCAAGTCAAGAATGATGATAATATGTGATTTGGATCATGATCAATCAAAAGAAATTAAGAAATGAGAGATTACTTGCAAAAAGGGCAAAAGTGAAGAAATTGAAAAAAATTATAAGTTATGGAAGTTCATGATTTTTGTCCAACTTCCCAAGGTCATAACTTCCAATCTAAGCAACCATTTACTTTACTTCAAAGACCAAAATGAAGATCTTGCTACATAATACAACTTTTTCCTATGGGTTGATCTTCAAAAAAATGCATAGATTAAGCGATATGAAGCCATGAAGTGGAGGATTCTTTTCCCCTTGAACAAAAACACTTAGAAAAAATTTCAACAAAATCTGTCTTGTCTTTGAGACAAATTTGAGGCTATTTTTCACCATGATCCCTTTTGATTCAAGAAAAACTCAAAATATAAAGTTGTAGAGGATGTTTCAATCTTTCCAAAAAGTCCAACAACACATTTTTATCATACTTGAGCTAGGAGTTTCGGAGAAGGGAAGTTGGCCTTTCAAACTTGGATTTTGGTTCATGTTCATGACAAATTCTTGTTGGAAATCTTAGCCAAAGCCATGAAATATGGTTTTTCAGTCCATATTACTTCCAAATCTCCATCTAATCAGAAGTTTGCACAAGTTTTTGGTGCATAAACCAAAGAATTGATACATTAACCAAGTTGCAATGCCACATTTGGAATGTTTTGCAAGAAAGGTTACACTTCCATTTACATAAAGCACCTTTAATCACAAAGTCAACTTGTATTGAGCCTGTACTTGGTTTCTTCTACACACAAACCTTTCTAAAGCTTAGAAGCAACGCCTCTAAAGATGCTCAACCACTCTAGAAAGTTGGTACTTGGCATTGGAACTACAAAATCCATGAAATACCATTTATTTCCAACCAAACCAAGGTATCTCCACTACTTGGTTCGACATAATTATGATCCTTAATATTTTCCCTATAAACAGAGGACATCTCCTCATCACAAAACACACAACAAAAAAACACATTAGAAAGCATTCCAAACCCCCTACATCAGAATCACCCCATTGTTACCACTTTCAAACCTTTATTTTCACAATCTTGGCCAAAACACTCCACAGCCACAAAAACTTCAAACCAACCATTCACACACACCACAAAACACCTAACAAAGGCGTCCAAACCACCACATTCATCAAAAACATTCAAAATCAAAAATTCAACCTTCAACACTCATTAGTTTGACTTTTTACATAAAACACATCAAATCATCATTTTGACCTTCTCCAATTCAACCAAGCATTCAAACGCCCTCCATAAACATCCCACAAACTGTCCATAACACCATTTTGCAACTGCAACACCATTTGCTTGGAGTTCCATTTTGCATTTGTCCAGTCTTGTAAGAAGAATCGTGCAAAAACATTGAGGTTATTTCCATACAATCCAAGCTTTGCAAAAGCATCTTAGAGGTTCATAGGAGCTTTCTGAATCATCACACAACTTTTGTAACCACTTGAAGAGGCATTGGACCTTGCTCTAATAGGTAAGATTTTTTAAAAATTGAACTCACTCATACAAGCATCCTTAGTGTTTGATTTATGAAGCAAAAAGGTAGAATTTAATGTGTAGATGGTTTTCCATAAGTTAATTTCAATGAATTATGTGTGTATGTGAAGTTATGCCTTTTTGAACAATTAGAGTTCATGTTGGTTTGGATGATATATTTTTTCATTTTTTTTATTTTTAGTTCAATTAAATAATACCATTAGATTGCTCATAAATTTTCAATCAAGATTGGTTCTTACATCTTTGCATTTGGATGAGAAATGAGAGAGATACGATTTTGAGAAATTTCAAAAATGTTAGAGGTTGAAGATGATGGTCTTGGTGCCATTTTCAGTTTTCTGATGCTACGACTGGAAAATGAAAAAAATAAACATGATGGCATGAAGAGTCACCTTGGACCTAAAAAGGAACACAAAAAATTCAAAAATTATGGCGGTTCGAGAAGCGGTTGCTTTGTATGTGGAAAACCTGGACACTGTGCTCGAAACTGTAGCCATAATAAGGCAAATAATGAGATCAATGCATGTTATACACATGACGACATAATCGCTACGGTGAGCGAATAAATGGAAATCAAAGGCAAAGTGCAAGGATGGTGGTTTGACACATGTGCTACAATAGATGTCTCTTATGACAAGGTTGCTATCAAAACCTATTTTAAGGCAATTGATGGACATGAAGTTCAAATGGGAAATGAATTACGATCTAAATTTATTGGACCAGATCCTTCGAACTCGACTTCACTTCTAGAAAGAAATTCACTCTTGTTAATGTGTTTCATGTCCCCACCATGACTAGGAATCTTGTTAGTGGGGATTTGTTTGGTAAATTGGGAATTAAATCTATATATGAATCAGGAAAACTTATATTGACGTGTAATGGTATATTTATAGGAAAAGGACATTCACTGAGGGAATCACTATAAGAAGAAAAAAAATTAATTTGCGACACATAGGTTGCGACGGTTCCTTGGAAACCGCCCTCTGTCGTAAGTTACGACAGTTGCCACGATGGTTTTTGACAACTGCCATTAAATTTTTTAAAAAAATTTAAACATTTTACAACAGTTGTAGGCCTAACCTCCCTAAAAATAAGTCTACGACGGTTGAACAACAGTCGCACCCAAATAAATTCAAAAAAATTGTACTCCTTGGGTAAAATTAGGGCTACGACGGTTCTAGAACGGGCGTCCCTCAAAAGTAAAAAGAACCGCGCGACCAAAAGTGAAATAGACGAAAGGAAAATTTCTTCCTTTCATAATCACGTCTTTTCAACTTCTTCTTTTCATAACTGGAAGGCTTGAAACAGTCACCACCACACCACTGCAAAAACCCTAACACCGCCAGTGACGCCGCATCACTATCTATCTCACACCACCAGTCCCAAACCAATCTTGCTAAGTTAGTATTTTTTAAACTCTAAATCATTTTATCTTTATTTCTCATTTGTGATAGGTTTCAGTTCAAAAACCCTAAATCAATTTCTCTTTGTTTCCCTTCTGATTCTTCCCCTGCTTTTGTCTGTGTTGCTGTTAGGTTTAATGATTCACACTCCAATTTCTATGCAGTTGTTAATGTGATTAATATAGAAAAATTAATCTCTTATTAGAAATTTATCTTTATGTTCATTTTAGGATTTGATGTAATTGTTTGAATTTTGTTAGTGATGATTTGAATCACATTGTGATATTGCTCTGTGCTTGATGACTATTGTTATGTGTGCAAATGTTGTTCTCATTGTTATTCTTGTTAATTTTAAATCATGTAATCTTTTGATATATTGGTTCTTGGTTCTTGGTGTTTTGATTGCACAATTTGTGCCTTGTTAATTTTAAAAACTTTGTTTAGTTGTGAAGTCAGGGATTGTGTATTGGTGTTGCATGTCATTTTCATTTGGTTAGGTTTTGGCATTTGAGTAGTAGTGGGTCAGTTCTGGTGCAATGATGCGTCCGCAAGTGCACGAAAATATCGAAGTAATATAAAAGATTGTCGAACCCACAAAGACCAATGTCAATCTACCGTTATCTATTATTATGGCGTAAAGCTAAGGCTAATGGAATTAGGAAAGTTGAATGCGAATGAAATTAAATGCAAAGGAAATAAAGATAATTGGTTTAAAGAAAAAGCGGTAAAGGGATATCGGTATGCAAGGACTTAGTTATCAGAGATTCGACAGGTCACCGGTGCTTTCTACTCTTTGCAAACACTTTTAAGAAGAAAATAACGGTTTAAAGACCTTTGTCTCACGATGGTTGTTGACGCTAGTCGCAACTCTAAGGCAGAACATATGTTGTCGCTATCCCGTTCGGGGTTAAAATTACTTTTTGAAAACCATTAAGTTCTAATCACTTTTAAAGCGATGTCGCTGTTTTTAAAACGAATGCCTAGTTTTTACTATCTGGTCTTAACTACAGCTGTCGCTTGTTGGTTCGTACCTTTATGAATTTCCCACTGTCGTGGCAAAACTAATTTTAAATAAGTTCTCGTTGTCGCAACGAACGTTTATTTAGAAATTAAGATTAAAAACTACGGCCAGAAAGGTTGTTTGTAAAAAGGGAAGGTACCAGTTACTATCGAATCATGTCCTACTAATTCGGTTACATACCGATAAAACTAATTTAGCTAGACATGATAATTAATGCAAACGGAAATAGACATAAGCAACTGAATAATAAAGCATGCATTATGACAGAAATAAAGTAGTAATTCAATTAATAAAAACCTGTAAATTGTACTGATCTCAAATTCTTGGGTAGTCCCCCACAATGTCGGCAGGATTCTACTTTGGCAAGAAGTAAAAGGTACAGGAACAAATAAAACCATACAAATGGGAATAAAAGGAAAAGGAAACGGGAAAATAATGCAAGAACGTAAATTCAGCTTCAATTGGTAATTTCGGCAGCACTTCGATACGTCGAAGCCTCCCCTCAGAAACTATGAATCCAAGGCCTATTTATAGGAGATAATTCATTCTTCAACTTCCAGAGATCATGGGTGAGTTATGGAGGGAGTGGGAGTAACTTTCAGTAGTGGGCAGTGAGTGGAGAAAGTGTAGGAAGAATTTAAGTTGAGAGTGATCGTGGCTACTTCTGATTTGAACGTACTGATATTTTGTCTGTGTGACGCTCGTCATGAAATGTGACGGTCGTAATACACATGACGGTCGTAAGGGTCATGTGACGACCGTCATATCAGCAAAATCCGTATCTGCTGTTTTTCATCTATTTTTCATATGTTTTCCTTCCATTTCTTCTTCTTTTCTTTCTTTAGTCCAAATTCTCCCCAATCTACTAAACAAACTAAATTAATCATATAACAGAACATAAATCAAGATAAATTAATAATAGTCACAAATAAATGCATGTAAATCAAGCCAAACAAACGATATGATTTCGCGTTATCATGCGACAACGGTAGAGGGAGGGTAGAGCCTACTTTTATCATTGTTTTTTTAGTGTTCGATAGTGGTAGGTGGTTGGAGTTTCTTATGAAGATGGATTAGATTTTATTCAGTTATTCTTGTTATCTGGTGGTAGCCGTTCAAGTCGAAAGTTTGTTAGAAAGTTGAAGCTTGGTGGTAGAGTTGGAGTTGCTGTCAGTGGAGGTCTTACCGAGATCAATACATATTTAATAGGTCTTTTTAATTCTCAGTCTCATCCAAGTTATTTGAACAAATATTGTTCTTAACAGATAAACAAGAAGCTATGGCATATTCGAAAGATATCTCTTGTTATTGTGGAAGGTAAGAGGTAACTAGGTTTATGTTTTAACTTTAACATTCTTTAACGTAAGACATTTATGGCATCGATGTATTTCCTTTTGTTGGTATTAGAATATTAATAGTAATTCATATTTATTTAGTTGTATTATTTTCCTTAGCCCCTAAGTTTGTTAGAGGGTATTTTAGTATTTTATCTTATTCTAGTAACCCTAGTTTTAGCTTATAAATAGGGTGACAATCATTGTAACTTTTATCATGTTTTTGTAGCCGTCATTCTTAATAGAATATTTCCTTTCTTTGTTCATCATTTATTCATCTTTGCACCAACAATTGGTATCTAGAGCTCCGATTCAGATTCATTGGGAAACACGGGAAACACGAGTGAACGTGAGGTCTTGTGTGTTTGATTTTGATTCTTAGATTCGTGTTGAATCTTGAACAAAATCTGATCAGAATTTTAATTTTGTAGGTTGGGAAACACTGTGTGAGAAATCTGAGTGTATTGTGCAAGGTGAAGATGAACGGAAACGGCAACATGAACACCAAGCTTCCAGTATTTGACGGTAAAAACTGGAATCGTTGGATGATCCAAATGCGTGTACTGTTTGGTGCTCAAGATGTTTTAGATCTTGTCACTGATGGTTATGTTCCGGTAGCAGCAGATGCAACGGATGAACAGAAAAACACGCAGAAGGAAGTAAGGAAGAAGGATCAGAAAGCATTATTCTTTATTCATCAATGTGTTGATGTAAATGTATTTGAGAAGATTCCAGATTCAACGACAGCAAAGGCTGCGTGGGACACACTGGTTAGATGTTATGGTGGTGACGCATCAGTGAAGAAGGTGAAGCTTCAGTCCTTGAGAAAGCAATATGAGAATCTCAACATGAAGAATAATGAGAAAGTTTCTGAATACATATCCAGAGTGATTCTGATCACTAATGAGATGAAGGCGTGTGGAGAAACTCTTTCTGAAGAAACAATCATGGAGAAGGTATTGAGATCCCTTACCTCTCAATTTGATTACATTGTGGTAGCAATAGAACATTCCAAAGATCTGAGTACCATGAGAATTGAAGAGCTGCAGAGCAGTTTAGAAGCGCAAGAGTTGCGTTTGACTGAGAGAACTTCTGAAAGGGAAGTAGAGCAGCAGGCTCTGAAAGCAACTTCTGATAGGAGGTATCAGAAGCAGTCAGAAGCCAAGAGAAGATCTGATGGTGGTCAGAAGTCAGAAAGCTCAATCTCTGATAGGCAAAAGAATGCTCAGAAGGGAAAAGAGAAGTATGACAAGAAGAAGATCCAATGTTACTGTTGTAAGAAGTTTGGTCACTTTGCTAGAGATTGTTGGTCAAACAAGGAGAGAAAATCAGAAGAAGCAAATATAGCCAGAAGTTCTGATGACGAATCTGTGCTATTGATGGCCTCTGAATCTGATGATCTGACAGACTGGTGGTATATGGACACTGGCTGTTCAAATCATCTTACTGGAAACAAGAAATGGCTGGTTGACTTTGACTCTGAAAAAAGGACAAAGATCAGATGTGCTGATGACAAATATCTTAATGCAGAAGGTATGGGAAATGTCAGAGTGACTCTGAACAATGGAAAAACAGCATTGATTCAGAACGTGTGGTACGTACCTGGCATCAGAAGCAATCTGATGAGTGTGGGACAATTAATTGAGAAAGGTTTTTCAGTTACCATGAAGGACAATCTTCTGAAGCTGTATGACTACAATCAGAATTTGATTATGGAGTTAGAACAGGGAAGGAATAGAACATTCAAGGTGAATGTCAGAACTGCAGACTCAGAATGTCTTAGTGCAACATGTGCTGAGAAGGAGAGTGAGCTGTGGCACAGAAGATTTGGTCATTTTAATTTCAGAAGCCTAAAACATCTGAATTCAAAGAAGCTGGTACATGGAATTCCTGCAATTAAGAAGCCTGAGAAGTCATGCAAAGTTTGCATGGAAGGAAAACAACCACGTTTGCCATTTGCGTCAGAAGTTGCTCCAAGAGCAAAACATGCCTTGGGAGTTGTACATTCTGATGTGTGTGGTCCATTTCCAGTAGCATCAATTGGAGGGAATAAATACTTTGTGTTATTTGTTGATGAATTCACAAGAATGACATGGGTATCTCTTATTAAGTTCAAACACGAGGTGTTTGATGAATTCAAGAAATTCAGAATGAAGGCTGAGAATCAGAGTGGTCAGAAGTTGAAGATTCTTAGAACTGATGGTGGAGGTGAGTATAACTCCAAAGAGTTCCAGAAGTTCTGTGAGGAGAATGGAATTGAGCATGAGGTTACTGCTCCCTATACCCCTCAACACAATGGTCTTGCTGAAAGAAGAAACTGTACTTTGCTTAATATGGTGAGAAGCATGCTAAAGGAGAAGAAGCTTCCTCAGAAGCTCTGGGGAGAAGCTGTTGCCACTGCAACGTATGTACTCAACAGATGTCCTACGAAGAAGTTGAAGGAAATAGTTCCTATGCAGAAGTGGACTGGAGACAAGCAAAGTGTTAGTCATCTGAAGGTGTTTGGTTCTGTTTGCTATAAACATGTTCCAGAAGCCAGAAGACAGAAGTTGGATGATAGAAGCAAAGTGATGATTCTGATAGGGTACCACAGTACAGGTGCATACAAGCTCTATTGTCCAGAAACCAACAAAATTGAATTCAGCAGAGATGTGATTGTGAAGGAATCAGAAGTTTGGAATTGGGATAAGTCTCAATCTGATTCTGATGTTAGAACTTCTGAAGAAAGGTCAGAGTTAAGAATTTCTGAAGTTGAAGTAAACTCTGACGTTGATTCTGACTCTGATAGTGATTCTGACTCTGGAGAAGACTCAGAAGATGAAGGTGACTCTGATGATCCAGACTCTGATGGTAATCCAGATTCTGGTGGAAATTCAGACTCTGAAGATGGCCAAGACTCTGAAAATATGCCAGATCTTGAAAATGGTCAAAGCTCTAGAGGAAGTCAACCATCTGAAGCTGGAAACTTTGAAGCTCAAGACTCTGAACAAGTTCATAGACCACGAAGAATCAGAAGCGTTCCCAGAAGATTTGCAGAATTTGACATGCTGCAAGACACTGAAGTAGACTCTGAAGGAGAAGTTATTCAGTGTGCCATGTTAGTAGACTCTGAACCCATAAGTACAAAATAGGCTCTTAAGCAGAAGCTCTGGCTGAAGGCCATGAAAGAAGAACTTGATGCTATAGAGAGAAACAAGACTTGGAAGCTGACAGAACTTCCAAAAAATAAGAAAGCCATCGGCGTCAGATGGGTTTTCAAGCAGAAGTTAAAGCCAGATGGCTCAATAGGCAAACATAAAGCAAGGTTGGTAGCCAGAGGATTTCTACAAAAACCTGGGCTGGATTACTCTGAAGTGTTTGCACCTGTAGCAAGACATGAAACAATCAGAATGGTGATTGCAATAGCTGCTAACAGGAATTGGCCTCTGATGCATTTAGATGTAAAATCTGCATTTCTGAACGGTCCATTAGAAGAAGAAGTTTACGTGTCACAACCTCCTGGATTTGTGAAAAAGAATCAGGAAGGGATGGTGTACAAATTATACAAAGCTCTATATGGATTGAAACAAGCGCCCAGAGCTTGGAATCAGAAGATTGATTCATTTTTCAAGAAGCAAGGCTTTCAGAAATGTGAGATGGAGTACGGTGTCTATGTTCAGCATACTTCTGAAGGCAATATGACTCTGGTATGTTTATATGTTGATGATATACTATTGACTGGAAGTTCTGAACAGGAGATAACCAAGTTCAAGAAGGTTCTAATGAATGAATTTGAAATGACTGATCTAGGCAAAATGACATACTTTCTAGGGATGGAGTTCAGATATTCTGAGAAAGGTATCATTTTGCATCAACTCAAGTATGAATTAGAACTTTTGAAGAGATTTGAACTGAAGAATTGTAAGATGGCTGTCACACCTTCTGATACAAATCAGAAACTGGATTCAGACTCTGAAGGAAAGGATGTGGACGCTACAACCTTCAAACAGTTGGTTGGTTCTCTGAGGTATCTGTGCAATACCAGACCTGATATTTGCTACTCAGTTGGGATGGTTAGTAGGTTCATGAGTAAACCTAAGTGGTCCCATTACCAAGCTGCTGTCAGGATTCTGAGGTATACCAAAGGAACTCTGAAGTATGGAGTGTTATTTCCCTCTGGAGGAAATAATGAGTCAGAACTTCTGAGTTATTCAGACTCTGATTGGTGTGGAGACAGAGTTGACAGAAGAAGTACATCTGGGTACTTGTTCAAATTTCTGGGAGGTTCTATTTCTTGGTGTTCCAAGAAGCAACCTGTTGTGGCGTTGTCAACCTGTGAAGCTGAATACATTGCAGGTGCTGTTACTGCATGCCAAGTTGTGTGGATTCTGAATCTGTTGCAGGATCTGAAGATTAAAGTAGACAAACCTCTGAAGTTGATGATTGACAACAAGTCTGCAATCAATCTTGCCAGAAACCCATTGTTGCATGGGAGAAGCAAGCATATTGAGACCAAGTATCATTTTCTGAGACATCAAGTTCAGAGTGGAGTGTTAGAAGTTGTACACTGCAGCACTCAGAAGCAGTTGGCAGATGTTCTGACGAAAGCTATCAAGACTGATCAATTTCTCAGACTAAGGGATGGAATTGGTGTTACAAGTTTTGATGGAATATGAATTAAGGGATGGTATTAGAATATTAATAGTAATTCATATTTATTTAGTTGTATTATTTTCCTTAGCCCCTAAGTTTGTTAGAGGGTATTTTAGTATTTTATCTTATTCTAGTAACCCTAGTTTTAGCTTATAAATAAGGTGACAATCATTGTAACTTTTATCATGTTTTTATAGCCGTCATTCTTAATAGAATATTTCCTTTCTTTGTTCATCATTTATTCACCTTTGCACCAACAGTTGGTGCAATGGTGCCTTGTGTGATGCTTATATTAGAAGGTATGCTAGTTGAAGGACTAAATGAATCTACACTTAAAATTAAAACTACTATTGGGATCATTGTAAGGAGAGTTATGGTGCTTCCTGTTAATGATCCATATTAATGAAATCTGAATAAAAAATTGTATGCATATAGTTATCATCAATTTTATGTGACAAACCAAGTGAATTAGTGATTCAGATATTAGCTATTTATGTATAGTAGTTATTTATGCATATAATTATGAATAATAGTTATTTATGTATATAGTTATCATCAATTTTGGTTTGTCACAAATTCACTTGATATTTGCAATGTGAGCCTTTTACAATAGTGTCGATTTTTAGATGTTTTATACTGGAACTTGTTACTAATATACATTAGCCTTGTTATATAAACAGTAGCTTAATTTTCTCTTTTGCATGTGCAGGAAAAACTACAACCTTCAATTAAGGATTATGTGTCTAAAATAGAGGTATTTCATAAAATATTTGGAAAAGAACATCCTAGATATGTTCGTAGTTTGAGACTTGGAGTTATGCAATCTCAGATTAATAGATCTACGAGATCGGTGTCTTCTTTTGAAAAAAAATAAATAAAGGAAATGCAAGAAGAAATGAATGTACTTAAAGAAAAAAATTCTAAAAATTGATGAATTGGTGGAGGCAATCACATTCTTAAAGTAAAGGGACAATGCTAGGAAAGAGGAAATTGAATTCTTAATGCAAATGCAAAATTTTAGTGGAAGACAAGTATATTATTTGGATGCATTTAAAGTTAAAGCTCGTGAGTATTATTTTAAAGAGTATTATTTTAATACATTATCTTTTCCAGGATTAGAATCACTTGTTGACGGTAGACGTTCTTCGGATCTAGTTATCGAATTGAAGATAATTGATCATCAAGAAGGATAAATTAGACTTTGCTATGAATCATTTAGATTATGAATTTTCCTATGTATTTTTGGCATTACGATGCTTATTATTATAAAATTAAAATTTGATATGTTTTTTTGTACTACATGACATGATTATGGAACTCTAGTTATTTTATATCATGATGCTTATTTGATATAACATATTTTTTATTAGAATTAATTTCACTAAGTTAAAAAGTGATAGAAAATCAAATTAAAAAATAAATAAATATTATAAAAAAAATAATATCATAAATAAAAATATTTTAGTAAAAATAATTTTAAGAAAAAATAATACCATATTTAAAAATATTTTAGTAGATAATAATTTTAAAGAAATTATAAAAATCGTAATTTAAAATTTTTATAACAAAATTACAATGGTTTAAACCATCAAATACGACACTCACGACAGTTTAAAACCGTCACAATCAACTATAAAAATAAAAATAAAAATAAAATTTCACGACGATTGGTAATAGTCACAATATTCAAGTGACGTCAGTTCCCATACCATTATGAGAGATAATGACGGATGGTATGACGGTTTTGACAACCGTCGCATAGCCTCACTACGCATGTTTTTGGGACGGAGCTACAACCGTCGTAACATGAAAATTGCGGCGATTCTAACTGTCGCAAGCTGCTAAAATGAACCGTCGCAATTTTTCAATTTTTTTGTGGTGAATGAACAAACTTTGTACTGCCGATAATATTATTAATGAAATTTCTAATTCTTTTTATATGCTTGAATCTATTTCTTTATGGAATTCTAGATTAGCACATATTTTTATTAGTACTATGAAAAAACTAATTAAATTTGGATTGATCTCATGCAATAATCAGGATTTCGAAAAATGTGAAATATGTGTCAAATCAAATTTGATCAAGAAATCTTTCAAAAGTATTGAAAGAAAACCAAATTTTCTTGACGTGCACTCTGACATGTGTGAATTTAATGGCATGCTAATCCGTTGAAGAAACCGGTATTTCATAACATTTATTGATGATTGCTCTAGGTCCACACACGTATATCTTTTAAAGCATAAAGATGATGCTTTTAATGCCTTTAAAATCTATAAAGCAGAAGTAGAAAATCAATTAGTAGAAGTATGAAAGTCCTTAGACGTGACGGGGGCGGTGAATACATTTCTACGAAATTTGGTGCATATTGTGAAGAATATGGCATTATACACGAATGTTTGGCGCATCGTACACCACAATAAAATGATCTAGCCGAGAGAAAAAACCGAACATATCAAGAAATGATAAATGCTATGTTATGTTAATGCATTCTGAATTGTCATTTAATTTTTAGTGTGAAACATTACTATCCGCATGTCATTTAATGAATATGTTTCCTTTAAAGTTAATTGATATTTCTCCTTATTATCAGAAAATCCCAAGAGAAATGATAAGATGGTCTGACGAGCCGAAATCTAAGATCGGAGGATCATTTATGTATTCCTTAAGTCCGAGTAGGTGTAACAACAGCCGAATATGTTTCAGGTTAGCAGGTGGGTAGTTGTGTTATGCTTACTAGTTAGGTTAGGGTGTCAAAATAAACAAGTTAGAGCCGACCGAACGCCAATAGGCACATATTAGAAATGGGGGAAAGTTGGGTCTTGATGCATTTGTGAAGGTTTGGATGATTCCAATTAATTGACGCGTCCTCGGAGTAAAACTGCTCGTATGGCTAGTGATTATCTAATCTTCTCACGCACGGCACTAGTTACTCGTAATTATGGCTATTTGATTATCGGGTTAACCCTAGAGTAATTTCTGTTATCAAGTAAACCTTGGGCATAATTGCATAATTTGAATATCTTAAAGAGTTTAACACCGGAAACTATTCCGAGATCAGCCTCAGCATGTGGACTAGATTGTTAAGGAGTTGCTGCTAAACAGTTTTCAGAAATTAATATATTGATAATTCTATTGCAGGATTTGGTATAATGGCAATATTGTCTAGGTAATCCGAATAACTGATGGTTTATGCCGTGGTATTCCGATGAGGGGAATCTGTGATGAAGATGGTGATCGACCGATGACAATTTCGGTTACCAATATGCTCGTCCAAAAGAGAACAGAAAGGTTTTAAGAATAGTGAAGAACCTGAGAGTTTGTGGGGACTGCCATACTATAATGAAGTTGATTTCTAAAGTCTATCAAGTAGAAATCATTGCGAGAGATAGAAGCCGCTTTCACGCATTCAAAGATGGATTTTGTTCCTGCAGCTATTACTGGTCACAAAAGCGAACAATTAGTTGACTCGAAATGTGAACCATATGCTAAAATTGAGTGGAGAGTTATAGGAAAGGTCTATGATTGGAGAGGCAGACCAGATGCAGATGCACCTGAAGCAAATACATCAATTTCAACATCAACTATAAATATCAAGTCAAACAACCTCCCAAGTAGCATCTTCACATGCTTCAGCAGGTGCTGGTATGCTTCCATCCAAATCATGTTACATGTTCTCAAGTTTGTTCCTGGCTTCAATTTGGCTGGTTGATTCTTATAGTATGCTCAATCTGCAAAGCAGTTCCCAGTTTCTTGTTATTTGAATATTGGTCCCTATTTTTACGAGTTCATGGACTGCAGTCCCTACTTCCAACCAATTCTGATTGCAGAAGTAAAATTATCAATTTGAATGATAGTTTATATTAATGATGGTTTATTCATATGCCCTGTAGGTGCTCGAGTTTCTTGATTTTAGTTTCACTAAATGGTCCAATGTTATAAAGGAATTTTCCACTTTAGATACTGCACAAATTTGAAGAAGAGATATCGAGTTGAAAGCTTTTCCAGCGATCGTTCTAGTGTCATGTTGAATGACCACTCAGTCCTGGGGGCCAAACATGGGTAAGATTTATCACAGGTGCTTTTGAACTGGAGCAGCAAAAGTCCGAAGAGAGAACCAAAAGTTTGGCTTCAAAAAAGCGCACTCGAACTTCTATGGTGATGTAAAGATGGATGTCCCGACCAATTCTCTGGTTAGGCCATTAGGGACTGTTGATAGAAAAGCTATGGATTACCAATAATGGTGTGGTTCAGAGTGAAGAGCGAAACTTACCTGTTGTTGGTGATGGTTAGGAGAAGTCAAAAATAAGGAAGAAACGATCATGCACCAAGCTAGATGGTTCTCCAGGTACTACTTTGAACAAACCTGTTGGTGGTTTCCAGGAAACAAAACAGGGAATGCAACCAAGACTTGCTATTAATTCTCGGTCTAAATTGAGTAACGATTATAATACTTTTAGGCTGGACATTTCTAATGGAACTGTTACAGTTGGCAAATCAAAATATCCAATGACTTTAACTTAGCATAAGACAAAATATGGGGAAAGATATGGCTTAACTCATGTTTTAAATTCATTATCTAGGATAAGGCGGGCTAATGTCTATGCGTTTGTAATTAAGGACACTTTTATAATTTACTTTAGTCAACGAATGTCGCTCCCTTTCTCCCGTGAGGGCAGAAGGCACCTACTATTATATAAACTTGTAAAATTATGCAAGGATATCGATCAAGAACGGAGAAGATCTCATCAAGGAACAAATCGGCTTCGTCCAGGCTATACACGTTTGAAGTCTCTAGCCAAAGTCTAAGTTAATTTATCTTTGACATAATCGGCTTTGTCCGGGCTATGCACACTTGAAGCCTCTGGTCAAAGTTCAAGTTAATATACCTATGGCATAATCAGCTTCTTTTGGGCTATGCACACTTGAAGCCTCTGGCCAAAGTCCAAGTTAATTTACCTCTAGTAAACCGGCTTCGTCCGGGCTATGCACACTTGAAGCCTCTGGCCAAAGTCTAAGTTAATTTACCTCTTGCAAATTAGCTTCATCCGGACTATGCACACTTGAAGCCTCTAGCCAAAGTTCAAGTTAATATACCTTTGACATAATCGGCTTCGTCCGATTCTGCACACTTAAAGTCTCTGACCTTCATTTAAACATCAACCTTCATGGGACTCTGAGCGTCGATCATGCAAAGTTAATAAAACTCTAACCTTAAGTGGTTTTAGGTAAAATTATCACTAAACGAATATTTGTTGTGATCTACTCGGAGTTATCCATCCTAGGTGCAAAGAAAGATACTCAACAAATTACTAAAGCCTGGCTCCCCGGGGCTGTGTACTTACATGGTCTAAATTATAACAAAAACAAATATCGTGAGGGCTCAAATACTATCGTAAAAGGAAATTGGAAGGCATCTAAACATGGCAAAGCACATCCGTAAGGGATGACCAACAATAAAATGATTATGAACTGATAATTCGATGAGAATGGTTTCTGGTGTAGAGCACACCAAAAACTCTCACATAAATCACATAAAAAAGGAAACAACATATACTCGGAGTCAGCCAAAAACCTATGATCATCCAAAAGATATTAGGATTTTGTCATTACTAAATTCGAAAACGCGCATGGGTTATCACAATCCTGATGACAAAGAAATGCACTAGCATAGTTAAAACAGAAATGCAATTAGTCGAGAACCTGTTGGGGCTTTTCGACTTATATATCTAGAACCTGCCGAGCTTTGCGTGACCACGGATCGAGAAACAAGATAAATTTTCCCTGCCTCACCATCATTCGGAGGATTGGTTTGAACAAGAATTTTGTGGTTAAAGCTTATTTTTTCACCTAGGACTTCCATGAAGGATGGCCTCAAAATGTCAGTTATAAAAATAAGATAAGAAATAACCAGATTCTACAACGACCAAAAGACGAGACCTCATTGGGGCTCTCTGTCTTCCCTGCCCAACTTCACCATATACATAACTCACCGGGTTCTATGATTAAAAAATCCTCCAGGGCTCTCTGATTGTTCTGCATCGCAAACCATCAGGGTGCTCCGATCTATTCAAAATCATAAAATATGCATCAAAGATAAAATTCCCAAGGAATGATCAGGATCATAAATTTATGAGAGCTTACTTGATTAAGTGTGTTCATGTCAAGTTTTGGAAACCAGAGATAAAACTCATAACATTTCAGGTTTTACGCTTTCGGGTGTATAAGAAGATCGAAGAAGGCCATGGCTCAATACAGAAAAGAAACTTTCGGGCTTTCTTTGTTCGAACATTTAAACCTTTCAGATATCATGCTTGGGGGGAGGGCTATGTACAACCCGGAAAATTAGTTTGACCATCCGAGATATAAGATCGGAGGATCATTTATGAATTCCTTGTGTTCGAGTTGGTGTAACAGCCGAGTATGTTTCATGTTAGCAGGTTGGTGGTCGTGTTATACTTACTAGTCAGAATCCGGTTAGAGTATCAAAATAAGCAAGATGGAGCCGACCTCGTATAAGCTAGTAATGGTTCCATTAATGCAAGTCAGATTCGATGATGAGGCTTAAATATCATTTGAAAGGTCATAAGAAACAGTTACAGGGTGATACATTATGACAAGGGAGTTATAGTTAGTGAATAGGCAGACATTCATGGTAATTATAAGCGAATGATGTAACTGTTATCTTCCTAATGGCCATTAAGCCATACTTATGTCATAATAAAGTGAGGCTTTTAGGATCCTAGAAAGAGGGAGAGAAATAATATAAAAGACCTTGAGCACCAAAAGAAGGGGGACATGTGAATGAATAACATAAAAAAGAGGAAAAATATACATAAATCTTGGTTTGTCAACAATGGCTACCATGAACTCTTGTCCATTACAGACACAACAACTATTCGTTTAAGGTTGTCCCGGACTAATAACCGGGAAGTCAGACTTTAAATTTTATAGCAATAACAATTAGGACACCTTCGTAATACCAGTTAAAACCTCTCCCAAGCATCGTATAGAGATTATGTCTCTTGTTGTTTGAACTGTGTAATTTCCGCTTTTCTTTCTGTGAATTGTGTTGTAGTGAAAAATCTTTACAAAAAATTGTCTTCCAATTCTCTCCAAGTTCTTATTAATCCATTTGAAAGACATAACAACCAATCCTTCGCTCTTCTAATCAATGAGAAACTGAATAATTTTAGTTTAACCTGATCCTCTGTAATTCCTTCTGGTTGACACATTGATGTTGTCTCGTAGAATCTGGCTAGATGTTCCCACTTCACGTTCCCATCGAATTATTTATCTCTCAAACCTGACAGCATAGAGTATTTGATGTTAAAGTTCATCGGAGTTGCAGGGATGAAACCCAAGGAGACCTGTGATGCATAAGTAGGTCTACAATAATCCCCTATAGTTTTAGTTATTAGTTCGACCGTGGTAAGCATTTTACTACTTGGGTTGCGTACACACAAACAAGAAATAACTTAATATCACTATAATAAATAAGAAAATAAATTTTTAAAAAAAATAAAGACTAAACATAACATGTTGCACAAAACGTTACCCTGTTGCAATCAACAGCCCCCGACAACGGCACCAAAAACATGATGATTTTCGGCAAGTGTACCGATAATATCGTAGTGATAAAAAGATCGAGTTCTCAATGACTGTGTTCGAACAAGACAAGGATTGTCCAATTTAACATGAAACAATAAATAAAAGGGGGGTTCGAGTTTTAGTATGAAAAGTAAATAGACGAGTCAATAATGTCACGAAAGCGGTCATGTTGTGTTGTAGAATCCATTATTCCTCTATTGTTGATGTTTATTGCCCTGTATGAATGATCTAATCACTATAATCCCACGATAAATTAACAAAACTATTATAGCCGATCCCTCATGAAATAACTCCCTAGTCTGCCAGCGTAAGCAGGGTTAGGCAATGTATAAAACGTTAATTCCCTATGCCACTACTCGAGATCTCGTATCCCTATTCGACCAGCAAAAGTAGAACAATTTCCCTAGGTCTAACACATAAGCTAAATGTCAGTAATCCCTATGTGTCCAATATCAGATTAACAGAGTATCTCAAATAAAAAGCATTATGAACAAGAAACAACTAAATAAGATTATAAATCAATAGGCTCATACAACAGTTAAATCAATATAGAATCCAACAATGTAGAAATAGGTTCATCATAATACAACCTAACCTAGAAGAATTTAGCTACTCATAGTGAAATTAAAAATACCACAATTGATAGACAGAGGTAACATAAGAAGTTTCTTGAAGAGATGGCCTTTAGTGGCTTTAAATACTCTCAAAATCACCCTTTGTGCTCTCTAATTCGTGCTTCAATCTCCAAAATCTATAACCCTTGTCAAACTTCCAAAAACCCCCCTCAAAAGAGTTCACAACGGGTCAGAACGCGTCAGAAAAAGCCCATAAAAGTGCCCATCACGTGCATTATATATGCATCACGCGAGATGTAATATGTTCTTCCCTATCACACACGCGATGGCGCGCGATGAAACGCATGATTATTCCAGTAGTTGTGTAAAAATTTACCCTTTTTCACCAGAATTTTCTCTAAGTCTCATTCTTCCATACTTGGATATTTTTCACTCATTCTTGGGTCTTTCTTCTTCCTTTTGACTCTTCTTTCACTTGTTTTTCTCTGATTCTTCACCTAATTTCATGCAATGATGGACTGTCATCAATATGAAATTATTGAATGCTCTTGTAGGGCTTGATTTTCTTTCCTCGAAAAGATCAAGCGAAGCGGATATCTTGGTGTACCAATGCCGATTGGTTTTTGATATAATAGTTGACATTAAAATACTGGACTTTGATTTTGGATTACCAATGAAATTTGGATTTTGATTTTCTGATTGCTAATGAAAAATTGGACTTTTATGATTTTCCCAATGAATGATTGGGGCTTTGGGAAGTGGAGAAGGTTTGACATCCTGACGCTTTAAATCTTGGCGATGTTATGATCAAAAGATGGGTGTGGATTCTATTGGTGCCCCCAACATGATCTGTTGTTTGGAAATCTACGTGTTTGTTCCTGATAACTCCCGCTTTTTTTCCTAATAGGCCATGTCGACCTGCCAATGATTCCACGCGTTTGTGCAACGAGTGCGTCACTTGGAACTGTCCGTCTCCCTTTAGACATTTCAGAAATCAAACAATTTATTGTTCTTTTCAAATGCTTTTATTATTGTCCAAGGTTTTAATGTAGTGTTTATAAAAAATAATCGACATTTTGCAAACAAGCAGATAAAACAAAAATAATTGAGCAAACTTTGAAGAAAAAGTCATATTTTATTTAATTGACCTGTAAATGGGTAATAATACATAAGGATGTAATTCTTTAAAGAGGTAATTATTGTGCTAGAAAGAAGCAAAATGGAAATGGGAATTATTGAGTTTTCATTAAATTACAACAATATTATACTCAATATGTCTTCGAAGATTGCAACACTTTGCTTCTGAGGAGAGTGAGTGGATCGATTCTTATCGTCTAGATTTTTCCATGGTCACATGGATTCACAGACTGCAGTCTTTTGCCTTGGAAAAATCCTAAATTTTTCCTGGACCACCCTTTCGGGTTTTCAGCCGATCAGGATACCCATTTTGCCTAAGTCGCCCTTTCGGGTTTTCAACTTAGCAGGTCTAATTCTTTTGATTTTCATCCCTAATTTTTTCCTGGACATTTTTATCATTTTTTTCTCCATCGGGATACCTATTTTTGCCTAAGTCTCTTTTTTTAGGTTTTCGACTTAGCGGGTTTTTTTCTCCATCGGGATACCCATCTTTTGTATTCCATTTTTTAGGAAAAATATCGCTTGACTATATCGGAGTTTACTGAGAGTGGTAATTCGTCGCCATCCACAGTTGCGAGAATCAGAGCACCTCGAGAAAAGGATTTCATCACAACGTATAGACCCTCATAATTTGTTGTTCACTTGCCCCGTGAATCTTTGTGAATTTCTAGGATCTTCTTCAGCACCAGGTCGCCTTCTTAGAACTTTCAAGGTCGAACCTTCTTATCAAAAGCTTTCTTAAGATACCTTTGACAGAGTTGACCATAACAGAACAATTTTAGACGCTTCTCCTCTATAAGGTTGAGTTGGTCGAACCTTGTCTAAATCCATTCCGCCTCTTCTAGCTTAGTCTCCATCAAGACTCTCAGTGAGGGGATTTCAACTTCAATAGGAAGTACTGCTTCAATGCGTTAGACCAAAGAGAAAGGGGTTACCCCTGTTAATGTGTGAACTGACGTTCGGTAGTCGTGCAACATAAAATCAAGCATTTCATGCCAATTCTTGTATGTTATCACCATTTTTTGGATGATAATCTTTATATTTTTATTTGTTGCATTGAAGGTGTCGTTCATTTTAGGTCGGTATGGTGATGGGTTGTGGTGTTCGATTTTGAAGTTTTTGCACAACCCTTTCATCATTTTGTTATTGAAGTTGGACCCATTATTAGTAATGATTTTGTTAGGAACCGTATAATGACATATAATATCCTTCTTTATGAAGCGGGTAACCACTTATTTTGTGACGTTGACGTAAGACGCGACTTCGACCCATTTGGTGAAATAAAATATGGCAACCAGTATAAACCTATGTTTGTTTGAAGCCTTCGATTCGATTATCCCGATCATGTCTATTTCCCACTCGATCGCTTGATATTTCCTTGGAAGTTTGAATATTTGCTTACACGTGGTAGTGATATGTGAAATGAATATGGCGATGTAATTCAATCTCCCTAAGAAACCATGAACCTCCTTTTTTGTCTTTGGCACATGCATGTTTTGAATGGCTATGACTTTGTCAGGACCCACCTCGATCCCTCTTTGGCTTATAATAAAACCCAATAATTTTTCGGATCGAACCCCAAATTTGCATTTGTTAGGGTTAAGCCTCAACCTAAAATTCCTCAATCAAGCAAACAAATTTTACAGATTGGTAATGTGGTCTTCTTCGATTTGTGATTTTGTAATCATATTGTAGCTCTGATTTTCGTAACGCGACCACTACCGCATTTAGTGCTACTTTCTGATTTCAAAATTTATCCTATGATGCTTAAATGGAAGGGGAAGATATCTCAAACAAACTCTGCTCACAAATGTTTTTCCTACAAATGCTAAAATATTTGGAATTGGGGGTTGGTTATACTAAGGGAAGCTATTAACACCCTGAGTATCTACAGTACTCTATAGGAACCTTTATTGTATATTTCTATTGTTGAATTCCTTGCTTGCTTAGGTTTATCTGCTATTTAATTAGGAAAGTTTCTCCTTTGTGAAGATTGAGGAAATTTTTTTGTTGTTTTATGGCTTTCTATTGTTTTTTATAGGTACCTAGACCTAAGGGTTTTTTATTAGCTAGCTCGCTAAGATTTCGCAATCTTATGCCAACGTATTCTCAAAAAGGAAAACTGAGAAATCAGAGCGTTCGTAGTTCCTCCTAAATCTGTGGAAGGAAATTGTTTGGTGTCTTGTTAAAAGCCCAAGATTGAAGCTAAAAGAGTATTTGTGTCTTTTTCAAAACCCAAGATTAAAGCTAAAAGAGTATATGTGTCTTGTTCAAAGCCCAAGATTGAAGATAAAAATTTGACTGTGATTTTGACAATTTGTCATCTCTAAAGGGAGATACCTCACCTATTCATCACAAATGTTGAAGAAATGATTATAAAGGAAGTTGCTTTAACTAGGATGTATAGAATCTAGCAATGTCACATCTTTCTTTATAGGAGAAGTGAAATGTCATGAAGGAAGAAGCTTTGAACTTAGACTTTGAAATATCTAGAGCAATGCCACATCTTTCTTCATAAGTTTTAACATAAGGGAAGAAGCTTTTAACTTGGAACTTGAAATATCCAGAGCAATGCCATATCCTCCTTTATGGAAAACAGTTTGATTTGATTTGAAATGTGATGTATAGAAGGGATATCCTTCTACAGAGAGGACTCATAGTCTCATCTGTGGGGGTGTTGAATTTTGTGCCTTGATCAAAGCCCAAGGTTGAAGCTCAAAAAATTGAAACTTAACTCAATTGGGAGTGTTATATATATCTTGTATAAAGCTCAAGATTGAGGCTGACTGGGGAAATCATTATATGAAGCCTAAGAGGAGGATGAGGGAATTTAAATGGAGACTGGCTCTTGCTAAAGATTAGAAGAGAGTTGAATTATTAAATGCCAAAAAGGCTTTGATCCTTTTGGGGATTTACTGATTATAAACTGACCTTGGCTGGGGATTTTAAAGTGAAAACCAACCCTTGTTGAGGATTAGGAGGGGCTTAAAGGATGATATTGAATATTCTAGAGGTTTTGACTCTCCTGGGATTTGGTGTATTGATAAAGCTGACTAGGATCTATCATATGCTTTTAGGAAGCCTGTGGGTCCTTGTATGAAGCCTAAGAGGAGGTTGGGGTGCTTCTAGGAAGCCTGTGGGTCCTTGTATGAAGCCCAAGAGGAGGCTGGGGATTGAGACTTTATAAGTCTAAGAAGAGTTCAATAAAGGCTTCACCGGGAAATAATCCTTTCTTTGTTGGACTTTTCCAGGGTTAAAAGGGTTTAAAGAAGATGTTTCACCGAGAAATAATCCTCTCTTTAATGAAGTATTTCAAGGTTAAGTAAATTGAACAAAGCCCAAGAGGAGGTTGACTGTACTGGGGGGAAGAATTTCTTTTTACAAGAGGGAACTAGTTGTTTGAACTAAGTTATAATGATTAAAAGGATCTTATTGTTTGAATTAGTCTAAACTAAGGATGATTTAAATGCTAAGGTAAACTTAAAAAGATATGCACAAGTATATATACAGATATACGAACAAGTATATAAACAAGTATGAATTGAATTTGAAAAGGTGGTGGGTCTTACACTCTGGATAGAGGCCCAAGTGTATTATGATTGATTAAATGTTTTCTTTAAGATTAAATTAGGGTTTTGAGAAATTGAAGAAAGTTTTGAAATGATTTTGAATTTGAATTTGAAGATGACTTAATCTTAAGTAGTATAGGAGCAAAGGTGTTAGCTCTTAATTTCTAGATAGAGGCCCAGATGATTGTTTGTATCCTATATAAAGCCCATGATGAATGAGGCTAAAAGATTTTCTATTTACAAAAGGATTTGGGTCTTATACTCAGGGAGAGGCTCAAGATTTAAAACAATTTTTTGAAGAAGAGAGGAGGGACTTATACTATAGTAGAGACCCTGATTTTGATTGAGAAAATTGATGTTAGGTTTAGATTGAATTTGGAAGATTAAAATATTGAAGTTTTGGAAATATGAAGGAGATTTTGAAAATAGAAAGAGGGATGGGACTTACACTCCTAGAAGAGGCTCAGATGATGGTAATTGATTAAACAAGATACGAAGGACTTATACTATAGTAGAGACCTTGACTTATTAAGTTTTGAAAAAGAATGTTAGGACTTATACTTAGGGAGAAGCCCAAATTATTTGAAAACACAATGATTTTGAACACTAAGAGGATGGACTTATACTATATTAGAGGCCCTAAAAAAATTTATTTATGTACAAAGAGATGAGACTTACACTTTATTAGAGGCTCAGATGATTGTTAAAACAATGATCGCACAGTGATTTTGAAAAGCGCAATGGAACTTATAATATAGCAGAGACCCATATGATTTCTTTATTTACATAGAGGGTTGGGTCTTACACTCTAATAGAGGCCCAAGTGTATGTGGTTATGAAATTTGAAAGATTGAAACAAAGTAAAAACTCTAGTTTCATTTTTAAGATATTTTTTCAAAGAAAAAAAATCAATAAAAAATGGTATAAGTATCAAATGAATCCATTAACCATGTCATGAACAATGATTAAGGTTTATAAAAAGGTGTTTTATTCACATGAATATTTGAAATCAACTTGGTTTAAGAAAAGTCAAGAAAAGAAATTATTTTAAAATATTTAAAACAGTTTAAAAAAATATTATTAAATATATTAAAAATATATCAAATAATTTTTATTTTTATTTTTTTGGTGAATAAAATATTTAAATATGTGAATGATATTTGTACAAAAAATCATTTGAAAATAATTAAACTTGAATATATAAATTAATTTTTGAAAATAATTAAAAATATTCAAAAATATTCAAAATTTTGAAAATGGCGCCAAGAACACCATCTTCTTCCTCGCGCCACCCAGATTTGCAAAATCCTTCCTATCTCACTCAATTCGTAATGAAATTGCACGATGTAAACATGAAAAGTGCTCGCTTTTGAACAAGAAACATGATGGCGGTGTTTAATTTCATTTATTTTAAGTGTAGTGTAAGATATCATGTGATGAACAGATGAACCCCTAATTTTGCAAAAACTAATGTGAAATCCCATACACAAGTTATAAATAGCAATTGATTGAGGGTTAATGATCTATAATCATCCAAAAACATGTTGGTAACTTGAAATAACATTTATGATGCATGATTCATGGAGTTTGAAAAGTTCAGGCTTACCTTACAAGAGGAATTCGAATCCTCAGTTGTAGGTGTTACATAAGTGTTTTGATGATCTGGACAGACTCCCTAGACCTCAAGGAGTATGTTGATGTGCTTGGAATGGATTGAGACCTTTTGGATTGATGGGCTCGAATCCAACTGCAACTTGCTTGGGATGAACTACGATCTTAATGAATTTGATGTTATAGATGATATTTAAGTGTTTATGTTACTTACATATGATGTATATGAGGTATTCGGATCATTGGTTTGGACAGAAATGCTTTGGAATGAGAAATTCAATTTCTCACTTTGGAATTTTGGAACTTTGAACAAAAAGAGGGAAATTGAGAAAACAAGGCTTTGTATTGTTTTAGTGTGTTTAGAATCATCATAAATAATCCCTATTTATAGGAGAACAATTTTTTTGGGGAGGAATAGTGAATGGATGAAGGATCACACTATTACCCAATGGACATAGCTAGGTAGCCAAAGTCTCCTCCTAGCATAGCTATGCATTAACTCCCATCAATTTTCAGGTTTGAAGTCTTCATATTCTTAGATATGTCTTGACTGGTTTATGCACAATCCATGTCACCTCTATGTATCACATTAATGCAACTTAACAAAATTGAATTTCAAGGCTTTTGTAATCATGAATTTGCACATGTTAAGCTAGATTCTTGACTCCCTGGTCCAAAGTTGAAGATATCAAGTGATTCATCAATATTCCTTATGATCTTAGAAGATGATAAAGCTTACAAGATGAAAACTTGTTGTGAAAAATCGTGTGATGCAAGTAAATCCAAAATTTGTCTTTGAAAAACAGTTGCAGCAAGGTGAGTTGTGAGGTTCATAACTTCTTGCTCAAGTTGAATCAATGGATGTTCGTGTACTTCTTAGAAAGCTTAGATGATGTTCTTCAACATTTATGTTCACAATTTCTATTGACTCTACTTGGATCATAATGAAAAGTGCCCTTGAAAATTGATGTATCATACTGAAAACATGGCAGAATTTTCACTAAGTGTTGAAATTCATTTTTTTTATCACTTCATAACTTGAAATCCATGAAGTTTTTGAATATGGCTTATATTATAAACTTTGTAGTATGTGATGAGATCTACCATTTAAGCTTTGGAATAGAAAATTTGGTTGCTTGGATCACAAGTTATGGCCTGTGGAAGTTAGGTAAAAATCATGTTTTTCCATAACTTAGTGAAATTTTCAATTCTTCCAATTTTGCTTCTTTTGCAAGTAACCTTGATTTCTTGTTCAAATGCAACAATGGATCATGTTTTCTTGTATAATGGCTTATGATGAACAATTTTGCTCAAAAAGTCAAACTTTGACTTTGTGTATCAAATGATTTTTATGCAGGGAAACCCTAATTCCTAATTTTTAATGAATGAGTATCCCAAGGTGATTTTAAACTTATGAATGGACTTCAAGGATATATTTCAGTGCCTTGAATCATATCACAAGGCTGGAGATCATGTCTTGGTCAAAAGTCAAAGATATGATTGACTTTTCACTAAAATCCTAGTTTGTGGCTCAGATGGATTTGAGCTCTTGCATTATTTATGAATCAAGTTCTTTGTACCAATCCAGCCATATTAATGGACTAATATGATGTATTTGAGGTCCTTGAAACACATCTTGAGATCTTGGATCATGCGTTGCTCCATAAGTCATCCCTAGGATTGGATTAGGTCAAAACCCTGATTTGGTGACACAGATGATCTTGAGGCTTGACCAACTTGAAATGATGTAATCTTGTCCTTGAATCTTAGTGAATGGGATCTCTTTAACTCCATGGATTATTGAGGGGCTTGATAAGTTGAAGGTCATGCCAATTCTTGATTGATCCTTTGCTTGAATCCTCTGTAGGGCTTAAAAATCCTAATTGGTGATCATAATGAAGAAAACAACAATCTTGACTTTCTAAAATGGGTTAGTGATGCATAAAAGTGTATGTATGAGATGCAAATTATGTGGGTATCTTAGGGTCAAAAATTAGGATATGACACATATCATCAACATATACTTCAATCTCTTTATGAACTATATCATGAAAGAGAGTCACCATTGCGCATTGATATGTTGCCCCAACATTTTTCAATCCAAAAGGCATCACTTTGTAGCAGAAGGTCCCCAATGGGTGATAAGTGTGGTTTTCTCCATGTCTTCTGGGTACATTTTGATTTGGTTATATCCGGAGAAACTATCCATGAAAGAAAATACCAAGAATTAAGTTGTGTTATCGACCAATATATCAATGTGAGGTAATGAGAAATCGTCTTTTTGAGTCACTCTATTTAAGTCTCAGTAATCAACACACATCCGAACTTTTCCATCCTTCTTTGGTACCGACACAATGTTGGCAACCCATTGTGGGTGTTTGGTTATTGCTAAGAATCCAACATCGAACTTCTTTTGTACTTTCTCTCTAATCTTGAGGGCCATATCTGGGAGAGTTCTTTTTAGCTTTTGTTTAACAGCAAGACATTCTTCCTTGAGTGACAGCTTTTGCATAACGATATCAGTATTCAACCCATGCATATCTTGGTATGACCAGACGAATAAGTCTACGTACTCATGAAATAGATCTATCATTGTTGTCTTTACTGCATCTTGAAGGGAGGCTTTTATCTTTACTTCCTTCTTGTTCTTCTCGAATCCCAAGTTGATAACTTCGATGTCTTCATGGTACGATTAGATGACTTTCTCTTCCTACTTAAGTAGTCTGGTTAGCTCTTCAGGAAGTTCACAATATTTCTCACCTTCGTCTTCGGTTTGGTTAAATGGACAATCAAAGTCATATGAGACCATATAAGCTTGCTAACAGAAGAGAAAGAAAGACTAGAGATTTGGATCAAGTGAAGAGTGTTAAAGATGAAGAATGCAAAGTCTTATTTCAAGAAAAAGATATAAAGAATAGGTGGATGACATATTTCCACAATTTATTTAATGAAGAATATGATATCTCACTAGACGCTAGCAGACTCGACATTATAGAAGAGTGTCAGAACTATAATTATTATCGTCAAACTTTGTTGACGGCATCTTGATCCACACTCACCACTAGTTTGTTGTAAAATTTGTCGCACCATGAACGAAACAATGTTGAGAGAAATAGAGGTTTTCTTGAACAAACATAAGAAAACGATTCTATTACGAGAAGATATATATATATATATATATATATATATATATATATATATATATATATATATATATATATATATATATATATATATATATATATATATATATATATATATATATATATATATATATATATATTGTAAGTAGTAATTGCGCCTAAGAGGGGGGTGAATTAGGATCTTCAAAAATTATTAGCAATCTTGTTAAGGTTCCTTGGTTCTTTTTCTTGGTTGTTAAGTTATTGACGGAAAGTAAAGACAGAAAGAAAAAGACACAGGAAATTATAGTGGTTCCCTTCACACTTCGAAGGTACTCCACTCCCCTTTCGACTCGAAAGAGTATTTCACTATAGTTCAGAATTTTTGTAAAGCCTAATCACATCCAAAGTGATGCTTACTATCTAAACCTATAGGTAATTCCAAGTGTTGAAGAGCAATCCTTTTCAATACACTTCACTTGTTTCCAACAGTCCTGGACAACAAGGTAATACAAAAAAAAGTTCTTGATAAAATAATTGATGGAAAGTTGTTTATCAATCTTCAAGGTTGATCTTCTTCTCGAAACAAATTATACTCAGATAAGATATACAAGTGTTCTTTGTGAAAGAAGACTGTGAGAGTGTGAAAATTATTTCAATGGCTTCTTTCAAAATATAATTTGAACACTTAATGAAAATTCAAAAGATTGAAGACAAAGAGTAATTTGATTAATTTGTTTCTTGAAGGTTGTTTTTGATTTTGAAATAGAAATCAATTTATACTGGTAAAAAACCTTTCCAAAAAGGTGTGATTTTGGGACAGTAAAAAATAGTCAGTAAGAAAATATAGAACAATACAATCATCCATGAAAAGCTGCTATTTTTGGATATTGTTACAGTGTTAATCGGTTAACCAAATAGGTTAATCAGTTAACACCTTTCCAACGTTTAAAAATATTTGAATTTTTCATGTGTTAATCGGTTAACCCATATGGTTAATCGGTTAACACTATTAAAAAGTCCCAAAAATATAATTTTAAATTGTGTTAATCGGTTAACCCATATGGTTAATCGGTTAACACTGAAGGTTTTTGTAAAAATACTTAATTTAAAATAGAATAAGTATTTTAAAATGGTTTTGAAAGATTTGTGTAAGTGGTGTAGTGAAATGTGATTTTTAAAGAACACTTGTATAAATTTTCTAAAGTAAAAAATGTTTATACTGTTCTTTGAATCACCATTTTCACTTGTAGCTTGTAGACGAAGCTTTGATCGATAAAGTCGTATGCGATGATACCCTCTTGATCTTTGTTGATCTTATTTGCTTGCTTGCGTCTCTTGCTTTTTGCGAAGACTTCAGAAGAATGATGATTCTGGTCTTATCTTCAATATATACCCCTATAAGCATCTTCAATATATATACCCCCACGGGTATATAGCATAAATATCTTGCATACCAATCTTGTATGAGTTGTCTTCATCAAAACACAGAGGCCTTGAAACTTACTTTTATATATATATATATATATATATATATATATATATATATATATATATATATATATATATATATATATATATATATAGAGAGAGAGAGAGAGAGAGAGAGAGAGAGAGATGATGGGTTAAAACAGTTTTTCTATTAACTTTTTCAATTAGTGTTAAAAGATTACAAATGAATAACTACTTAACTTCTACTATAACAAACTAGAGTATAGTCTATATAAAGAATCCTAATACATGTATGTCAAATATGATAATAACACTCAAATACGACATTTAATTTGAGATGGAGGGAGTATAACATGAAATATTATTTATTGTTTTGTTGATAATGTCATTAATTATTTACTGCAGAGAACAAAGATAGAGGAGATACTAAATAGAGGTATTCTAGGAAAAACAAAAATAATAAAATTAAAAATTATGGAAAAATACTAATAAGGAAATAAAAAAGTAGTAACTTTTATTGAAGAGAGTAAATAATAGAAATGTGATACATTTAGCACATTTTTTAACCTAGAAACTTACAACATCCAAATAATAGAAATGTGATATACACTTAGCACACACATCCAAGTTATAGTAATAGGTATAAGCTAGGCGGAGCTGATGAGATACTCATCTGGAAGAAGAGGAGGAGACGGAGGTCGTGATGGAGGTGGTGGTGGAGCTAGTATAGGAGGAGGAAGAGGAGGGCTAGTTCGAGTACATTGACTCCGACAACCTTGGCCGTAGTAGATATTGCGTAATTGACTATGGCACAATGCACCGCCGCATTGCGGAGGATCTAGATCTGCCAAGCACCATCTTGATGATCGTATAGCAACTAGTATGAATACTACTGCAGAGAATTGATAGATTGTGAATCTCATCATGTTCGTTTGTGAATCTGCATATGCTAACTCGCTCCTCTCTCTACTTATCTATATGCTATAAAGCTCTATCTTTAATGATTAAAATGTGGTGTGACTTAAGTTAACTTGATAGAATTGTGGGTAAAATTACCCAATCTAACAATTCTATAAAAGTAACTTAGGAAAAAGTCTTTTAATAAATCTTTTGCCTACTATAAAATAATTAACAATTCTCCATTCATCTTGATAATATTAATAATGCTGCAATATAATTATACTATTGTTATGTAGGCTACTCTGTCTCAGACTTCAAATTTATCAGATTTAAATTATAATTAAATAGGACTTTATAATTTGAAAGTCAGGTTAAAAATCCTATTTGTGTTGTTGTAATTAAATTTTGACCATCATCTCTATAAAAGTTATAATTCGTTAAAAAAGAGTATGGATTATGAATAACAAACAACCGCAGAATGAGTAGCTGCTTGAGATTCTCGTGTTTTAGTATCAACGTGCGGTCCTGTACATATATGAACCATCCAAATTTTAAAGGTCCCGTGTATATTTGTCATGATTTATGAAAAAATAAATATGAGTTCTATTTTATTATCCTTTAAATTTTAAAGGTCCAAATTTTTTTCACTTTTAAATCGTAAATGAACTGCCATGTATATCAACATTTATTTTTTTAATAATTATGTGTAAATTCCTTCAAATAAATAGTAGCCACTTTTTCATTAAACCAATGTTTCAGTTCTTAATATTTCTAATGATAGATATTTAACTTAATAATTCAAAATAAATATTTCTTATTTACACTTATTTCAAGTAACACACAAATAAAATCCCAGCAGGGAGCAGTATCCATGCAGAGATAAAGACATATGCTATAATATTATGGTTTCCCGTTAAAACAAACGATTTGTTTTATATATCTATGGGTCCCATAAATATTCTATACATTGTCTAAGAAAGGAAAATGTATGCATGATGAATACTGCTCGTGATGATTCTCGTTGTTTAGTCTCAACGTGTGCTTCTGTTCATATATGGACCATCAGAATTTGCATGGCTCATTGAATTTCCTGTCCTACGTGATGTTGATGTTGCCATAGTCCCAGCACTGTCATGATTAACACCTGTTCAACATTATGGATCTATGATGACAACTACTTACGACAAATTTTATCCAATATCTTTACAATTTCATATTTCTACATTTTAAAAAAATATCAATTTTATTCGTGTCTATTTTTTATTATTTTATTTTTTTACTTTTTACTGTTCTGGCAGATTTTTAGAGTTCCGAAAAATTCGCCCATCAAGTCGTTCGGAACACTTTTAAAATGATTTTCAGTATGTTGTTTTTTCCAAACCGGAAGACTTTGGCTAAGAGTTCCGGTTTATACAAAATATGTACCGGAAGAGTTAAACAAAGACTTGCGGTTTGAGTTTTACGTAGAAATCTTCTAGAAGACTATATGTCATATCTTCCGGTTTGGTTGTATTATTTACCGGAACACTTGTCTTAAGAGTTCCAGTATGAAGGAAAAGTGTACCGGAACATTTTTTACAAGTCTTCCGATTTATTATCTTTGTCTACCGGAACTCTTTTCCTGAATCTTCCGGTTTGCTTTTGTAAATTCTTTTTTTTTTATGCAGGTACAGAAATTCCTTCACAAATATGCGATAAAGATCAGATATGTGTAGATACGTCTGATGTTTTTTCAACTACTCAAAGATTTGGTACACGAGAAGAGGTGATAAGACGAATTAAAGAGATCGGAATCCGAAATAAAGTAACGGTTATCATCACTCGTTCAGATATTGAAACAGGCAAGAGAGGAAGAAGTAACAAATTAATATTTGGATGTGATAAAGGTGGAAACACAAAGATATTGATATTGGAACCCAAAGTGCGACGAAAAAATGAGGATGTCCATTCAGAATCAGGTCAATTCCAGCGAGTGATGGATCTGGATGGAAGATTGATGTAAAATGTGGAGTTCATAACCATGGTTTACCTGATAGATTAGAAGGTCACGCATTTGTTGGTAGGTTGACAGCGGATCAGAAGCAACATATTGTTGATTTGACAAAGAGAAAGATTTCACCTAGACATATATTGCTTTCATTGCAAGAGCAAGTTCCAAATAATGTTACTCGGATCACGCAAATATACAAGCAGAAGAGTATGATAGAAAAAAATATAAGAGGTCCTAGAAGTGAGATACAACATTTGTTTAAACTTATTGAGGATGCAGGTTA